>CAWUFW010011225.1:422500-630904 GCA_963921515.1 Calotriton arnoldi | reverse complement strand
CTGGATTGGTGTAGTGTAGTTCGTATACATATCTCCACAGTTTTTATCACTCCACCCCTCTTCTCCCTGGATTGGTGTAGTGTAGTTCGTATACATATCTCCAAAGTTTTCATCACTCCACCCCTCTTCTCCCTGGATTGGTGTAGTGTAGTTCGTATACATATCTCCACAGTTTTCATCACTCCACCCCTCTTCTCCCTGCATTGGTGTAGTGTAGTTCGTATACATATCTCCACAGTTTTTATCACTCCATCCCTCTTCTCTCGGGATTGGTGTAGTGTAGTTCATATACATATCTCCACAGTTTTCATCACTACACCCCTCTTCTCCCTGGATTGGTGTAGTGTAGTTCGTATACATATCTCCACAGTTTTCATCACTCCACCCCTCTTCTCCCTGGATTGGTGTAGTGTAGTTCGTATACATATCTCCACAGTTTTCATCACTCCACCCTCTTCTCCCTGCAATGGTGTAGTATAGTTCGTATACATATCTCCACAGTTTTCATCACTCCACCCCTCTTCTCCCTGGATTGGTGTAGTATAGTTCATATACATATCTCCACAGTTCATCACTCCACCCCTCTTCTTCCTGGATAGGTGTAGTGTAGTTCGTATACATATCTCCACAGTTTTCATCACTCCACCCCTCTTCTCCCTGGATTGGTGTAGTGTAGTTCGTATACATATCTCCACAGTTTTCATCACTCCACCCCTCTTCTCCCTGGATTGGTGTAGTATAGTTCGTATACATATCTCCACAGTTTTCATCACTCCACCCCTCTTCTCCCTGGATTGGTGTAGTATAGTTCGTATACATATCTCCACAGTATATCACTCCACCCCTCTTCTCCCTGCATTGGTGTAGTGTAGTTCGTATACATATCTCCACAGTTCATTACTCCACCCCTCTTCTCCCTGGATTGGTGTAGTATAGTTCATATACATATCTCCACAGTTTTCATCACTCCACCCTCTTCTCCCTGGATTGGTGTAGTGTAGTTCGTATACATATCTCCACAGTTTTCATCACTCCACCCCTCTTCTCCCTGGATTGGTGTAGTGTAGTTCGTATACATATCTCCACAGTATATCACTCCACCCCTCTTCTCCCTGGATTGGTGTAGTGTAGTTCGTATACATATCTCCACAGTTTTCATCACTCCACCCCTCTTCTCCCTGGATTGGTGTAGTGTAGTTCGTATACATATCTCCACAGTTTTCATCACTCCACCCCTCTTCTCCCTGGATTGGTGTAGTGTAGTTCGTATACATATCTCCACAGTATATCACTCCACCCCTCTTCTCCCTGGATTGGTGTAGTGTAGTTCGTATACATATCTCCACAGTTTTCATCACTCCATCCCTCTTCTCCCTGGATTGGTGTAGTGTAGTTCGTATACATATCTCCACAGTTCATCACTCCATCCCTCTTCTCCCTGGATTGGTGTAGTGTAGTTCGTATACATATCTCCACAGTTTTCATCACTCCACCCCTCTTCTCCCTGGATTGGTGTAGTGTAGTTCGTATACATATCTCCACAGTTTTCATCACTCCATCCCTCTTCTCCCTGGATTGGTGTAGTGTAGTTCGTATACATATCTCCACAGTTCATCACTCCATCCCTCTTCTCCCTGGATTGGTGTAGTGTAGTTCGTATACATATCTTCACAGTTTTCATCACTCCACCCCTCTTCTCCCTGGATTGGTGTAGTATAGTTCGTATACATATCTCCACAGTATATCACTCCACCCCTCTTCTCCCTGGATTGGTGTAGTGTAGTTCGTATACATATCTCCACAGTTTTCATCACTCCACCCTCTTCTCCCTGGATTGGTGTAGTGTAGTTCGTATACATATCTCCACAGTTTTCATCACTCCAACCCTCTTCTCCCTGGATTGGTGTAGTGTAGTTCGTATACATATCTCCACAGTTTTCATCACTCCACCCTCTTCTCCCTGGATTGGTGTAGTATAGTTCGTATACATATCTCCACAGTATATCACTCCACCCTCTTCTCCCTGGATTGGTGTAGTGTAGTTCGTATACATATCTCCACAGTTTTCATCACTCCACCCTCTTCTCCCTGGATTGGTGTAGTATAGTTCGTATACATATCTCCACAGTATATCACTCCACCCCTCTTCTCCCTGGATTGGTGTAGTGTAGTTCGTATACATATCTCCACAGTTTTCATCACTCCACCCCTCTTCTCCCTGGACTGGTGTAGTGTAGTTCGTATACATATCTCCACAGTTTTCATCACTCCACCCCTCTTCTCCCTGGATTGGTGTAGTGTAGTTCGTATACATATCTCCACAGTATATCACTCCACCCCTCTTCTCCCTGGATTGGTGTAGTGTAGTTCGTATACATATCTCCACAGTTTTCATCACTCCACCCCTCTTCTCCCTGGATTGGTGTAGTGTAGTTCGTATACATATCTCCACAGTATATCACTCCACCCTCTTCTCCCTGGATTGGTGTAGTGTAGTTCGTATACATATCTCCACAGTTCATCACTCCACCCCTCTTCTCCCTGCATTGGTGTAGTATAGTTCGTATACATATCTCCACAGTTTTCATCACTCCACCCCTCTTCTCCCTGGATTGGTGTAGTGTAGTTCGTATACATATCTCCACAGTTTTCATCACTCCACCCCTCTTCTCCCTGGATTAGTGTAGTGTAGTTCGTATACATATCTCCACAGTTTTCATCACTCCACCCCTCTTCTCCCTGCATTGGTGTAGTGTAGTTCGTATACATATCTCCACAGTTTTCATCACTCCACCCCTCTTCTCCCTGCATTGGTGTAGTATAGTTCGTATACATATCTCCACAGTTTTCATCACTCCACCCCTCTTCTCCCTGCATTGGTGTAGTATAGTTCGTATACATATCTCCACAGTTTTCATCACTCCAACCCTCTTCTCCCTGGATTGGTGTAGTGTAGTTCGTATACATATCTCCACAGTTCATCACTCCACCCCTCTTCTCCCTGGATTGGTGTAGTGTAGTTCGTATACATATCTCCACAGTTTTCATCACTCCATCCCTCTTCTCCCTGGATTGGTGTAGTATAGTTCGTATACATATCTCCACAGTTTGTCACTCCACCCTCTTCTCCCTGGATTGGTGTAGTGTAGTTCGTATACATATCTCCACAGTTTTCATCACTCCACCCCTCTTCTCCCTGCATTGGTGTAGTATAGTTTGTATACATATCTCCACAGTTTTCATCACTCCACCCTCTTCTCCCTGCATTGGTGTAGTATAGTTTGTATACATATCTCCACAGTTTTCATCACTCCACCCCTCTTCTCCCTGCATTGGTGTAGTATAGTTCGTATACATATCTCCACAGTTTGTCACTCCACCCTCTTCTCCCTGGATTGGTGTAGTGTAGTTCGTATACATATCTCCACAGTTTTCATCACTCCACCCTCTTCTCCCTGGACTGGTGTAGTGTAGTTCGTATACATATCTCCACAGTTTTCATCACTCCACCCCTCTTCTCCCTGCATTGGTGTAGTGTAGTTCGTATACATATCTCCACAGTTTTCATCACTCCACCCCTCTTCTCCCTGCATTGGTGTAGTGTAGTTCGTATACATATCTCCACAGTTTTCATCACTCCACCCCTCTTCTCCCTGGATTGGTGTAGTGTAGTTCGTATACATATCTCCACAGTTTTCATCACTCCACCCCTCTTCTCCCTGCATTGGTGTAGTATAGTTCGTATACATATCTCCACAGTTTTCATCACTCCACCCCTCTTCTCCCTGGATTGGTGTAGTGTAGTTCGTATACATATCTCCACAGTTTTCATCACTCCACCCCTCTTCTCCCTGGATTGGTGTAGTGTAGTTCGTATACATATCTCCACAGTATATCACTCCACCCCTCTTCTCCCTGGATTGGTGTAGTGTAGTTCGTATACATATCTCCACAGTTTTCATCACTCCACCCCTCTTCTCCCTGGATTGGTGTAGTATAGTTCATATACATATCTCCACAGTTCATCACTCCACCCTTCTTCTCCCTGGATTAGTGTAGTATAGTTCATATACATATCTCCACAGTTCATCACTCCACCCTTCTTCTCCCTGGATTGGTGTAGTGTAGTTCGTATACATATCTCCACAGTTTTCATCACTCCACCCTCTTCTCCCTGCATTGGTGTAGTATAGTTCGTATACATATCTCCACAGTTTTTTCACTCCACCCCTCTTCTCCCTGCATTGGTGTAGTATAGTTCGTATACATATCTCCACAGTTTTCATCACTCCACCCCTCTTCTCCCTGCATTGGTGTAGTGTAGTTCGTATACATATCTCCACAGTTTTCATCACTCCACCCCTCTTCTCCCTGCATTGGTGTAGTGTAGTTCGTATACATATCTCCACAGTTTTCATCACTCCACCCCTCTTCTCCCTGGATTGGTGTAGTATAGTTCATATACATATCTCCACAGTTCATCACTCCACCCCTCTTCTCCCTGGATTGGTGTAGTGTAGTTCGTATACATATCTCCACAGTATATCACTCCACCCCTCTTCTCCCTGAATTGGTGTAGTGTAGTTCGTATACATATCTCCACAGTTTTCATCACTCCATACCTCTTCTCCCTGGATTGGTGTAGTATAGTTCGTATACATATCTCCACAGTTTGTCACTCCACCCCTCTTCTCCCTGGATTGGTGTAGTGTAGTTCGTATACATATCTCCACAGTTTTCATCACTCCACCCCTCTTCTCCCTGGACTGGTGTAGTGTAGTTCGTATACATATCTCCACAGTTTTCATCACTCCACCCCTCTTCTCCCTGCATTGGTGTAGTATAGTTCGTATACATATCTCCACAGTTTTCATCACTCCACCCCTCTTCTCCCTGCATTGGTGTAGTATAGTTTGTATACATATCTCCACAGTTTTCATCACTCCACCCTCTTCTCCCTGCATTGGTGTAGTATAGTTCGTATACATATCTCCACAGTTTTCATCACTCCACCCCTCTTCTCCCTGGATTGGTGTAGTGTAGTTCGTATACATATCTCCACAGTTTTCATCACTCCACCCCTCTTCTCCCTGCATTGGTGTAGTATAGTTTGTATACATATCTCCACAGTTTTCATCACTCCACCCCTCTTCTCCCTGCATTGGTGTAGTATAGTTCGTATACATATCTCCACAGTTTGTCACTCCACCCCTCTTCTCCCTGGATTGGTGTAGTGTAGTTCGTATACATATCTCCACAGTTTTCATCACTCCACCCCTCTTCTCCCTGGACTGGTGTAGTGTAGTTCGTATACATATCTCCACAGTTTTCATCACTCCACCCCTCTTCTCCCTGCATTGGTGTAGTGTAGTTCGTATACATATCTCCACAGTTTTCATCACTCCACCCCTCTTCTCCCTGGATTGGTGTAGTGTAGTTCGTATACATATCTCCACAGTTTTCATCACTCCACCCCTCTTCTCCCTGGATTGGTGTAGTATAGTTCGTATACATATCTCCACAGTATATCACTCCACCCCTCTTCTCCCTGGATTGGTGTAGTGTAGTTCATATACATATCTCCACAGTTTTCATCACTCCACCCCTCTTCTCCCTGCATTGGTGTAGTATAGTTCGTATACATATCTCCACAGTTTTCATCACTCCACCCCTCTTCTCCCTGGATTGGTGTAGTGTAGTTCGTATACATATCTCCACAGTACATCACTCCACCCCTCTTCTCCCTGGATTGGTGTAGTGTAGTTCGTATACATATCTCCACAGTTTGTCACTCCACCCCTCTTCTCCCTGGATTGGTGTAGTGTAGTTCGTATACATATCTCCACAGTTTTCATCACTCCACCCCTCTTCTCCCTGGATTGGTGTAGTATAGTTCGTATACATATCTCCACAGTATATCACTCCACCCCTCTTCTCCCTGGATTGGTGTAGTGTAGTTCGTATACATATCTCCACAGTTTTCATCACTCCCACCCCTCTTCTCCCTGGATTGGTATAGTATAGTTCATATACATATCTCCACAGTTCATCACTCCACCCTTCTTCTCCCTGGATTGGTGTAGTATAGTTCATATACATATCTCCACAGTTCATCACTCCACCCTTCTTCTCCCTGGATTGGTGTAGTGTAGTTCGTATACATATCTCCACAGTTTTCATCACTCCACCCCTCTTCTCACTGCATTGGTGTAGTATAGTTCCTGTACATATCTCCACAGTTTTTTTCACTCCACCCCTCTTCTCCCTGCATTGGTGTAGTATAGTTCGTATACATATCTCCACAGTTTTTTTCACTCCACCCCTCTTCTCCCTGCATTGGTGTAGTATAGTTCGTATACATATCTCCACAGTTTTCATCACTCCACCCCTCTTCTCCCTGCATTGGTGTAGTGTAGTTCGTATACATATCTCCACAGTTTTCATCACTCCACCCCTCTTCTCCCTGGATTGGTGTAGTATAGTTCGTATACATATCTCCACAGTTCATCACTCCACCCCTCTTCTCCCTGCATTGGTGTAGTATAGTTCCTGTACATATCTCCACAGTTTTTTTCACTCCACCCCTCTTCTCCCTGCATTGGTGTAGTATAGTTCGTATACATATCTCCACAGTTTTCATCACTCCACCCCTCTTCTCCCTGCATTGGTGTAGTGTAGTTCGTATACATATCTCCACAGTTTTCATCACTCCACCCCTCTTCTCCCTGGATTGGTGTAGTGTAGTTCGTATACATATCTCCACAGTTTTCATCACTCCACCCCTCTTCTCCCTGGATTGGTGTAGTATAGTTCGTATACATATCTCCACAGTTTTCATCACTCCACCCCTCTTCTCCCTGGATTGGTGTAGTGTAGTTCGTATACATATCTCCACAGTTTTCATCACTCCATCCCTCTTCTCCCTGGATTGGTGTAATATAGTTCGTATACATATCTCCACAGTTTGTCACTCCACCCTCTTCTCCCTGGATTGGTGTAGTGTAGTTCGTATACATATCTCCACAGTATATCACTCCACCCCTCTTCTCCCTGGATTGGTGTAGTGTAGTTCGTATACATATCTCCAAAGTTTTCATCACTCCACCCCTCTTCTCCCCGGATTGGTGTAGTATAGTTCATATACATATCTCCACAGTTCATCACTCCACCCTTCTTCTCCCTGGATTGGTGTAGTGTAGTTCGTATACATATCTCCAAAGTTTTCATCACTCCACCCCTCTTCTCCCTGGATTGGTGTAGTATAGTTCGTACATATCTCCACAGTTTTCATCACTCCATCCCTCTTCTCCCTGGATTGGTGTAGTGTAGTTCGTATACATATCTCCACAGTTTTCATCACTCCATCCCTCTTCTCCCTGGATTGGTGTAGTGTAGTTCGTATACATATATCCAAAGTTTTCATCACTCCACCCCTCTTCTCCCTGGATTGGTGTAGTATAGTTCGTATACATATCTCCACAGTATATCACTCCACCCCTCTTCTCCCTGGATTGGTGTAGTGTAGTTCGTATACATATCTCCACAGTACATCACTCCACCCCTCTTCTCCCCGCATTGGTGTAGTATAGTTCGTATACATATCTCCACAGTTTTCATCACTCCACCCCTCTTCTCCCTGGATTGGTGTAGTATAGTTCGTATACATATCTCCACAGTTTTCATCACTCCATCCCTCTTCTCCCTGGATTGGTGTAGTATAGTTCGTATACATATCTCCACAGTTTGTCACTCCACCCCTCTTCTCCCTGGATTGGTGTAGTGTAGTTCGTATACATATCTCCACAGTATATCACTCCACCCCTCTTCTCCCTGGATTGGTGTAGTGTAGTTCGTATACATATCTCCAAAGTTTTCATCACTCCACCCCTCTTCTCCCTGGATTGGTGTAGTATAGTTCATATACATATCTCCACAGTTCATCACTCCACCCTTCTTCTCCCTGGATTGGTGTAGTGTAGTTCGTATACATATCTCCAAAGTTTTCATCACTCCACCCCTCTTCTCCCTGGATTGGTGTAGTATAGTTCGTATACATATCTCCACAGTATATCACTCCACCCCTCTTCTCCCTGGATTGGTGTAGTATAGTTCGTATACATATCTCCACAGTTTTCATCACTCCACCCTTCTTCTCCCTGGATTGGTGTAGTATAGTTCGTATACATATCTCCACAGTATATCACTCCACCCCTCTTCTCCCTGGATTGGTGTAGTGTAGTTCGTATACATATCTCCAAAGTTTTCATCACTCCACCCCTCTTCTCCCTGGATTGGTGTAGTGTAGTTCGTATACATATCTCCAAAGTTTTCATCACTCCACCCCTCTTCTCCCTGGATTGGTGTAGTATAGTTCGTATACATATCTCCACAGTTTTCATCACTCCACCCCTCTTCTCCCTGGATTGGTGTAGTGTAGTTCGTATACATATCTCCAAAGTTTTCATCACTCCATCCCTCTTCTCCCTGGATTGGTGTAGTGTAGTTCGTATACATATCTCCACAGTTTGTCACTCCACCCCTCTTCTCCCTGGATTGGTGTAGTGTAGTTCGTATACATATCTCCACAGTTTTCGTCACTCCACCCCTTTGCTGTCCTCCCCTGGTTACTGTGATTTCCACGCCTTCCTTTCCATCCAGCTCCTGGTCCATTAGTCTTATTTGTCTTTGCCCAAGGCCTGCATGATGACTCCGGAATAATCGATGATTATCTCCTATAGGTAGTTCTACATCTGGGACTAACCTTATTCCTTCCTTCTGAAGCTTAATTTCTGTTTTTATTATTGTAGATTTTACTAAACCAGAATACATCAATGCTTTGGTGACTTCCTTCCCATTTTTATTTTGTATGAACCCTACTTGTCGAAGGTCGTTCGTCCCTATCTTTCTCAGGCTGGCACATTTAGAGAAGATTAGCAATAGCTGAGATCGATTTAGGGGGTGCAGTATTCTTATTCTTTCACCCCCATCCCAATAGTGTGATGCTTCTAGGTACAGCTACAAACTCCTCCCTTCCTTTTTCTCCATATCTTTTATTTTTTCCATGTTTTTCCTTTTCGCTTCCCTCCCCCACGTGGTTAAGTTCCCACTAATCATTCCTTGCACCATCACATTATCTTTCCTAAGTAGTAGTCTGCTAGGGCCACCATTCTCCTGCTCTCTACTTTCATCTTTTTTTGGTCTTGATTGCATCTTCTGTCCTCCTTTTTCATTTGCATTTCTTGTCTTTGTTGAATTCCAACTTCTCAACAGTTACTTTTAGTCCAAACATAAGCGGTACATAGTTCTTCTTTTTTAATTCAGGAACACATCATTGTTCACAATCCCAGCAGCCCTCATGTGTTTCGTCCTCCTGGACTTTTTCAAGGCTGCAAGATCATGTATGACAATTATTTGTGCATGTATTTCTTGACACTGTTTATTAGTACCACCACCTTGTGGGTGTACCGTCACCTGTTCACCCTGTGTGAGACACTGTATTGAATATATAATAAATAGTAAACCCCATATGGAAGGGCATGTATTATAAAAGTTCCCTGGAACCACCCACTGACATATCAATCAATCAGGGGTTTATATAGCGCACTACTCACCAGTGAGGGTCTCAAGGCGCTAGGAGGGGTGGGGGGGCAGCTCCGGATCAGTCGAATCGCCAGGTCTTGAGGTCCTTCCTGAAAGTGTGCAGGGTTGGGGAGCGTCTGGTGTTCACGGGGAGCTCGTTCCAGGTCTTGGCTGCGATGTAGGAGAAGGCTCTCCCTCCTGTTCTGTTTCTGCGGATGCGGGGGACCTCTGCCAGGGCGAGGTCGGCGTAAGCGGAGGTTCCTCTTGGGCACGTGGAAGGATACTCTCTCTTTGAGGTATTTGGGTCCGATGTTGTTGAGGGATTTGTAGGCGTGGGTGAGGAGTTTGAAGGTGACCCTCTTCTCGACGGGGAGCCAGTGGAGGTCTCGTAGGTGTTGGGTCATGTGTTCGTGGCGCGGTGTCCCGAGGACGAGTCTGGCAGCGGCGTTCTAGATGGTCTGGAGTCTGTGTAGTAGAGTTCTGTTGATTCCGGCGTATAGGGCGTTGCCGTAGTCCAGTCTGCTGGTTATGAGCGTGTGGGTGACGGTCCTTCTGCAGTCGGGGGGGATCCATTTGAAGGTCTTGCGGAGGATGCAAAGGCAGTTGAAGCTAGCGGAGGCGACGGCGTTGATCTGGCGGTTCATGGAGAGGGAAGAGTCGAGGATGATGCCGAGGTTTCGTGCGTGGTCTGTCGGAGTGGGTGGATTCCAGAGGGCGGGGGGCCACCAGGTGTTGTCCCAGGAGGAGTTGCAGGGTCCGAGGATGAGGACCTCGGTCTTCTCCGAGTTTAGCTTCAAGCAGCTGTCTTTCATCCAGGCTGCCACGTTCTTCATTCCTTTCTGGAAGCAGAGTCTGGTGTCTTCGTGAGTGAGAGGATGAGCTGGGTGTCGTTGGCGTAGGATATGATGCTGAGCCCATGCTGTCTGACGATGGCGGCGAGGGGGGCCATGTAGATGTTGAAGAGCGTGGGGCTGAGCGATGATCCTTGGGGTACTCCGCAGTTGATCTCAGTGGGTTCGGAGAGGAAGGGGGGGGAGTCTGATCCTCTGGGTTCTGCCGGAGAGAAAGGATCGGATCCAGTCAAGTCAAATCTCAAGAGTATAGATCGGCTCATATCTGTCTTAGAACATTACATCCAGGACCGCTGCGAAAGAAAGCCCCAAACGTCTGGTATATATATGTATATCTGAGTCATTCTGTAGGTGCCCGAATGGCACGGCCAATGCTGCACAACTTTAACAAAAAGCATTACCAATGTCTATAGATCCCAAAGTCAAGCTGCATTGACACTGCCATGGCTTGTTTTTTCTGGTGAAGAGTTTTGGTGTCATGGAGGAGTTGGCTTTCGTTGCTCATTTGCCGGAGGTAAAGGAGTGCAGCTGTTTTTTAAACTCTTTTCTGGAGGCATTTAAGCTGGGCATGAAACCAATCCAAACTCTACAAATCCTGAAGTTCCACATCTGTGAAGAGACAGTTCTTTGGTCACAAGACAGGGAGCTGCTTGTTTTGACCCTCTCTTAATTGTAATTGGTCCTCTTCAGTGTTCTGACTTAAGTCTTTGCTAGTGGTAAATGTTCACCCACAATCCCCCTCCTGGGAGGTATCAATGAGCCCCAGCGTTGGCAACATTGAGGGTCTATTTAGACGTAAACGTGTGAAAAAAGGAATAGGGGTGGCAAGCATATTGGTGTGGGGGAGGGTTGGGTAACTCGTCGGGGGTTTAAAGCTTGCGATTAAGAGGTACTGGTGAGTTCTCTCTGGATTTGTGTTTTTGAAGAATAAATGTTGTGAAATGAACCTTAAATTGGAATGAGTGTAGACGGACACATGCTTCCCGGTTCTCGTGGGACCACGTGGAAGTGAGAGGAGCCAGTCAAGCTGCCGACACCTCCTCTGGCCAAGCTGGCCTGGTAAGAGCTGGGGCATGTAGAGCCGGCTTCCCATGGGAACCCCTTCACCTGTCCACTGACTGCATCCACAAGAGTGAGAGAGTTGAAGGTGGGAACATATTGCATTGAGAAAGAAGGCGTTAGGCGAACTGTCGACACCTCTACTCAAAACAGTAGTGGTACTGCCTGATCTGGCTGCAGACTTGACAATGCGATCAGGCATGTTAATAGAAGGTTAGCATCTCGGTGTGATGTAACAAATGTACACATCTGTGACTTGAAATGTGCAATTTTAGAGTCTAATTTAAGGATTGGCTTTTCTGAGGGTGGAAGCATCTTGGCTATTGTGCAGATTGTGGTATCAAAGTTGATAGAATGACAGTGAATACTCCGGTGGTGCAAGTGATCAGAGCGCACCACTAGCTTTAGTGTATGAAACGGGACCGGTCCTGATGCAAACCTTTTCCTGTACTGATGTAAGATCATCCACCTTGTGGTTGTGCGATATCTGAATATCTAAGTCCTGAGCAAACTACAACTCAAGCTTTGGCAGCATTAATGCGCCTGTGTTGCACTGTGTCGAGTTCTGCAGAGTTACCAAGAGAAAAGCCTCTTAAGTGGGAGGGCGTTGGGCAAGTGCGTCTACTAAGGCCGCAAGCCTCTGGCGTGAAGCCCCGGCAGGACTGGAGAAGAGGCTTCTGCTGATACAGGTTTGTGGTGGCTGTGTGTAGTAAGGAAATACAATGCCACATCACAAAGCACTGATAGTTAGTCAGTGCAACAGTCTGCGAGAATCTGTGACCCCGTTTGGGTCACATGAATGTTTGCAACAGGCGGCTAGGGCTGGCTGTGGCTAGGGCTGGCTGAGGCTAGATGCTAAAAGGTTGGCCAGAGGGTCATGTTGTGCTGTTGAGAGACTTAGAGAAGCCGTATGGTGAACGGAAGGAGTCCGTAGCACGTTATCATTACTATGTTTGTGTTGGATTCAGCGCGGTCCTGCCTTGGCAGTTCCGTCTGGACTGTTCCTATTGGAGCAGAAACACAGCTTTTTTACATATGGTTGGGTCGAGTCTGAGGTGGCATGGTGGGCAGAAAGAGCAGTGAATTGGAATGCTACCCCCAGCAAATGTCAGCGGTTCGACTATTTGCAAGCATTCCTGCCATCGCCTTTTGTGTGTTTGACGACGAGGGAGTACAGCCATCTTTGTCGCCATCCTGCACCACCGCCCATGGGCTCAGGTCCCGACCATCTCTAGTCCTCATGGACCCAGGCTGCCCCCACAGTGGGGGTTGCAGTGCACGCTGGCAGAGTTTTCAAGGTATCCGGTGGAATGGGGTAGAAGACCAATGTAATGTCTGAGGGAACGCAAGGAAGAGGGGCGTGGCTCTCTTTAAACGAAGCAAAGACACAACGGCCTTTGAAAAGTCTCCCCGGTGAGACAGCTAGAAGACAGGGTGGTGTGGAGAAGTTACCAGCCGCCAGCGAATGTTTGTCCCCTACCCCCACTCGCACCAGCAACATTGGGTGCGATCACATGGCGAGCCCCACATTGAGAGCTTCCTCGCCTATTGCTCTTGTCTTTGACCATGGACAGCATGAAACACCGTACACACTAACATACATACACATATGTACATACTATGGATGGAGACATTGCATTGCTGGTAAATAGAATTACGGGTAAAGACAAATCAATTTTAAAATATTAAATGAAAGATGACTACACGTGTTTAATATGTAAATGTGAAGGGCTTAAATGCAAGGTATAAATTGAAAGGTAAACAGTATTTAACAGACTAACAATATGTATATTCTGAAAATAAATGTGGAAAATAAGGACCGACGCATACCATAATGCATATATAAAACAAATGTAAAACTGTTTTTTTCTGGGTTTACTCGCATATAACTAAAAAAGAGTTCTGTTTGGGGATTTCACTCCACGAATAAAATATAGCACATTTAAGTAAAGACATAAAAATATTTTAGAAAGGTACTTGCAGTGTTGTGCCTCTTAATGTCTTGCCTTCCGACAGTGTGATGTACAAACCCAGAGGACCCCTATATAAAAGGGGAGGCAGTGAGGAGACAAGGATCGAAGGGCCATGGTGTGATCATTCTCAACAAGAGCATAGATTAGGCCAGGCTGGAGTTCTCCTGTGAGGAATGGAAATACCTTTAACAAATCAGACACATGCCTACGGGGGTCTTGGAGGCATGTAGCTTGGTGCTTTCGTGGGGTACTGACTCTTTTGAGGACTTGAAGGCGTGTAACTTGGAGGTATTGCAGGGTTGCAAGAGTTTGCACTGGTGGTTTTGGGGACTTGAAGGCATGTAACTTGGAGGTATTGCGGGGTTGTAAGGGTCTGCACTGATGGTTTTGGGGACTTGGAGGCGTGCAACTTGGAGGTATTGCGGGGTTGTAAGGGTATGCACTGGTGGTTTTGTGGACTCAAAGGCGTGTAACTTGGAGGTATCGCGGGGTTGTAAGGGTCTGCACTGGTGGTTTTGGGGACTCAAAGGCGTGTAACTTGGAGGTATCGCGGGGTTGTAAGGGTCTGCACTGGTGGTTTTGGGGACTTAGAGGCGTGCAACTTGGAAGTATCGCGGGGTTGTAAGGATCTGCAATGGTGGTTTTGGGGACTTGGAGGCATGCAACTTAGAAGTATCACGGGGTTGTAAGGGTCTGCTCTGGTGGTTTTGTGGACTTGAAGGCGTGTAACTTGGAGGTATCGCAGGGTTGTAAGGGTCTGCACTGGTGGTTTTGGGGACTTGAAGGCGTGTAACTTGGAGGTATCGCAGGATTGTATGGATCTGCACTGGTGGTTTTGGGGACTTGGAGGCGTGTGACTTGGAGCTACCATGAGGTAACTCACTGGTGTCTTGGGACAAACATAATATTGTGTCAGGTGGTGTGAAGTAAAAAATGGTGTTTTTAGAAATCCTGTGGAGATACACCAGTGGAAATTTGCAAATCCTGGGAGTGTGTTTGAATAATCGTGTGTAGATAGGTCTGTATAATGTGAAGGTGTGCTACGGTTAGGACTAGAGGGCGCGTACAATTGGGGAGGTTAATGCTTTGATAAAACTAATAACTAGAGTTATGTCTCACATCACCCATATCTCTTAACTGAAACGACTTGTAATGTACCTTTGACCTGGTTTTCTGTAACAAGACAGAGTTTTTTTGTCCTTTTTATTTCATCTTCCTGGAAATACAAATACTCCAAGCAGACTGTTCAGGAGTGGTGCACATGGAGTTGTTCGTTATCATGCCCTGATTATGGTGCCTTGTAGCTCCAAGAGGAGAATTGTTGATCGAGGCGCACAGAAAACAGTCTTTTTTTGAGGACCTGTTGCCATAATCTCTTACAGCTGTGTATAGTCAGGCCTCGCCTATACATATATATTCAGTCCCGCCAACCTTCGGACCCAGCACAACACAGCAAGCTTAGCTTTGAAGGACTTTGTATCTGTGTGAGAAGCACAACACAAGCTGGGGTTGCGTGTAAAGGAACAGTCTGGGCTCGCAGTCCCCTAGCCGATACCTTTAGATTACCCTGTATTTCTCTCCCAGGTCACTTTTAATCAGTACTGGGCATTGATACAAAGGTGCTTTTGTTAAAACTCGATCTCTAACTCACCTTGATGTATCCAGGATGAAAGACCTCCCCCCGCCAAGTTACTTTTCTAGCACCATGGCCTCTCCGGGATGACAAACACAACAACATTATTAAATATGGGCCATAAATGTGCAGGCTCCCCTTACAAACACCGGTGTCGGTTGTCCGTTTTTTGTGTAATTTTGCATCAATAGTTCAACATTTTCAGTGGAAAAATCAGTTTTGTACGTTATAAGAATAGATGAAATCTGCGGGGTTGGGCAGGGGCTGTTTCCACTCAGGTCGGTGAAGTCAGCATGAACCTTTGTACATGGGGGAAGTGTTTGTGTAAGTTTTGTTTCCATACTTGGATGTGACCTCAGACTGTCTTGACTTGCCTAAAGATACCCACTAACGAGCAGGTATGTCCTAAGCGGTTTCTGTAGTAGCGAGAGGTTCCTTTAGGTACAGCGGCCTCCATAGTTTCATTTGTAACCTACCAGTGTGTCCTTCGTGTTTGTGCTGTGTTTGTCTTTAACAGGGCCATTGACTTGTGTAAGTACTGGCGAGTGTGCACGCGTGTCACGGGAAATGAGTGTGTTAGACCGGCTCTGCTATGGTTGCAGCTTCACCGCTGCCTCTGCCGCTTGACCGTCTGCTGTACCGCACTGTACTAGTCCGTAGCACCGCTGCTCAATGTTGGTGCTGAGGTAGGGCCCATAGTGGACTGCAGCTTCTGCGGTGTGCAGTGGCGGCTGGTAGAATTTAAAAGTGGTGGGGCTGAGGTCAAGTAATTTTATTTTGCATGTAAGCTACAGATTTTATAAACCTGCTTGCTGGGTTCAGATCACTTTTGTTAAAAAAAAAAAAAAAGCAAGACGACAGTTTGACAGGAACGTATAGGTGGCTACGAAGCAGCTACACAACATAAGCTCACATTCCAGTCCTGAGGCCGTAACATTCATTTTTATTACAATGTGGATTTGCCCAGAATCGCACACCAAGTGGGCCTGACGCTGAGACTCTAACCTTGCTCCCAGTTTCTAAGTCCGTAGCTCTGACCAGTTATACTTTCAATATGAATTAAGGGTGAAGCGAGGGTGAGTGTAAAGCGAGGGAAAGAAAGAAGAGAGCATTAGAGACCAAGGGGTGGGATTCTACAGATAAAAATCGATGGCAAGGGAAAGAGTGAGAGGGAAGATTTAATAAAGACAAGCACAAAGAAAGGGATGTACAGAGAGGAGCGGTAAAGAGTTTCCTTACCCGATTTAAGGCCCGCCCTCCGCTCCATTGCAGTTCTGGCTGGAGACATCCCTCGTGAACAGCAGCCTAGTCCAACTTCTCGCTCGCACTCCTCCTGGCTGCGAAAAATCAGCCCGAGCTGCACAGCCAATCCAAGCTCTGCTCTTATGCTGTAAATAATACTAAGCATCATAATAGCAGTGCTAGGATTGGCTGGGGCATGGAAGCACAACGCTCCAAAAATACGGCCAATCTGACATGCGCAGCTCAATTTCAGCCTCAGCTGCTCGTCACACCCGCTTAGAGCTCTGTAGCCCCGCCACATAAGTTAACAAAATAATGGAGGACGTACAGGACTAACTTACATTGCCAAATGAGCCTGGTAGTGGCTTGCAGCGGTAGGGGGTCAACACCCCATCTCCCATATAAACGAACCGCCGCTTGTGCCACTGTGCATTCTGCTTGCACTCCAGTGTTTTCTGATGTGCTGAGTTAGAACTGTATACTTGGCGTGAAGAGCGCCCTTGTTAATGCACCCTGACATGCCTTGATTTTTCTCCACAGGTTGACATGGGCCTTCATGTGAAAGAGGGCTCCCTCAGAAGGAAGAAAGCAAGGTCTGGGGAGCAGACGCCATCCGATCCTAATGGGGTACTAAAGAAGGGAACAGATGGAGAGCTTTCCCAGGTACACCAGAGTGAAGTTCAAGAGCCAACAGATGACCGGCAAGTGGAGGTTGTGGAAGCGGGTGGGGAGAATGCCTTGGAGCCCATCGCACCGAAGAGACGACTGCTGTCCAGAAAGAAGCCCCAAGCGCACATTATCAAAAAGAAGATAGAAACTGACCCTGGAACCCACTCTCCGGGTGGTGACCCTGCCCTGCCAAATCATCCCGACTCCAGACCCTCGAGCACTGGTCCCAGTGATGAGTGGGACAGCGAAGACAGTGAAAGCAGCACGGAGAGCAGCACAGAGACCACCACCACCAGCAGCAGTAGTACGGACAGTGATGAAGACGATGGAGATAGTGACTCCTCCGTAGGCAGCACGGAGGAACCGCCTGCTCCTGCTGGTCCAGGCCAAACAGCACCAGATAATGCTATAAAGAAAGGTAACGAGGGCCAATAAACACTACTACCACAGTCTGCCTGTGCCGGTCTTCTGTCCGCGAGCATGTGTTCTACAGAGTTTAGTTATTCATAAGTCAGCCTATGCCAGTCCGCCTTCTGTGAAACGTCTGCCCACAGACGTTTAGCAACTGACCAAAGTCTGCCTGTGCCAGTATTCAGTCACTGGGCATCTGTTAGCAGTTTACTAACTCGCCATGGCATGCTTGTACCAGCCTTCTGTCAAATGACTCCTCAGTTTACTAACACTACTGTCTTCCTCTGTTCTGTCAGCTGACACTTAACCATGTACTTCAGTAACTCATCATGCCTGGTTGTGCTGTTCCTCTGTCAGAGGGTGTTCACCCACATTGTTTAGCACCTCACCACAGTATGAGGATGCCAGCCTTCTGGCATCTGCCAACAGAGCTTACTAACTTCAAATAATCTGCATGTGGCATCCTTCTGTTAGCAGGCATTCGCCCACAGAGTTTAGTAACTCCACTAAGTTTACCTATGCCAGTCTTCTGTACAAATTGAAATAATGCAAAGATACAGAAGCCCTCATAAGCGAAGTCCAACGAATCTAAGTGGAAAAAATAGGGTATGTAGAAAATCCAGTTCCGGGATTTATTAATCCGTAGTGAATTCAGTAAACCATGTGAATATGTCATCGAAGCTGCAGCCGACACGTTTCGTCACGAGATGTAAACAGTAAAGCTGCATCTCGTATATTTTCTCATTTACTTAACCGGAGAAGGTATACTCACACTTGGATGCCTGAGTATTTCCCTCCAGTTTTCGTCAGTCAAACTCGTTGTAGGAAACTGGCTCTATATATACTACACCAAAATGAGGTATAGTGTGTATAGAGTCCAGGTCACCCCAGAGGTAGGCAGAGGTTAAAGTTAGATAGAACCTTACTCTCTATTTGTGGTAGAGTGGTCGAGCAGTAAGGCAGTATCAGAGGACAGTGTTAAGCACTTGATGTACACACTCAGTCAGCAAATGAATTCACACACTCAAGAACTGAACTCTAGACCAATTGTTTTTGTACAAAAAATATACTGTTTTATTTTTAGAACCAAGCAAGCCTGGCACAGGTAAGCATTAAATACTTTACAGTAATAAGTTGCTGATTGTAGAACAGTTTGAAAATGCAATAGGAATTGTACTTTGTTTGATTTACAGGGGATGCAGGAGGTTGCAATACTTAGCAAATACAGTACATTGAAATGAATAGGCTTTTTCAGTAAATTACAGGTAAGTTACTTTCACGTTACTTTTCTAACTCAATGCTGGATACCTAGATTCAGCACTGGGACATTTCCTGCAAACAGGTAAGTAAATACGTTTTGGTTATTCGTGCGATTTTTAAAGAATATTTTTAGATTTAAAAACTCCACACTTAGAAACTTTTTGGAAGGAAAAGTGTCAATGTTATCCTATGCAGGAAAAACAGGTTATCGGTTCACAGGTAAGTTATCGACTGTGGGAGTTAAGGTTCTGGGGTTAGACTCAGGGGTCCCCCAGGGTCAGTGATGCACTCTTGTTACACCCTCAGCAGCACTAGGGCGGCCGGGTGCAGGGTGCTGAGGCACAATGTTATCCAATGGGGGATAGGGGGCCTGTGGCTGCTGGCAAGCAGGCCACTGGGCTGTGGGAGCAAAGCTCCTAGACTTTAGCTCGGGGCAAATGGGGAAACAGCTTAGCACAAAAGATGCACCCTCAGCGGCACTGAGGCGGCCGGGTGCAGAGTGCTGTTTCGACGTCGGGCGCCCTGTTGTTTTCAATGGAGAACCTCCGGTTTGCAAAAGTGCTGCAGGCAGGGAGACGAAGGACTTCTGGGTGCGACCACCACTTCGAGAGGTAAGTTGGGAAGTTAAGGGTTGGTGAGGCACCGTTGGTTTGGGCACACAAAGCCGTGGGGCGTCGGGTGCAGGGGTGCCTTTTGGGGTCGGAACGGCTTACCAGCTCCGAGTCGCGGTTTGGGGGGCCTTCTGGATTTAGGCTGCAGGCGTCGGCTGGAGGCTTGAGGTAGGTCAGGGGTAGCCGGATCTCGGGTCAGGATTGCCGGGGTGACCTCGTGGTGTTTGCCCACTCGAGCTCGGGCTGTGGACGGCGGGTGCAGAGTGGAGCAGGTTCGCGGTCTCCGGCTGCTGCCAGAGGTTGCAGTTTGAACAAATCCGGTGTTCACGGGAGAAGCAGTCTTTGGAAGTGAAGGCAGGCAGGTCCTCCGGGGTTTTCGAGGTTGCTGGTTGCAGGACACACCGGGATTTCGCAGGAGCAGGTTCGAGGGGAGACAGGCCGGTAGGGCTGGGGCCAAGTCAATGGGCATCTTCCTCTTGTTAGCTGGCTGCACGGCTGTTCGGTCCTTCTTCTTTTCTTCTTGTTTCTTGGCTGGATCTGAGGAAGCAAGGTTCAGGGTGCCCCCTAAATACTAGATTTAGGGGTGTTGCAGGTAGGTAGAGGGCAGGGACACCCCCTATTGTGCCACCCTCCAGTGGGAGGGAGGCATGAGCCTGTCCCTGGTTGGTTGGGTCCCCCCATCCTCAAGATGGCGGGGACTCGGAGTTGTACTTCACTCCGCCTCCCCACCTGAGGGGTGGAGTTGGCAGAGGTGGGCACACCTCTCTCCTCACTTGTTTTTCCCGCCGGTTCTCCCGCCCGAAGTGGGGGGCAGAACCAGTGGGGACCAGTTGCTGAAAGCAGCAAGTGGTCTGGGGAAGCTCACAAAGGCGGGGAAGTTTCCCCTTCATGAACCCTGCCCATCCTGGGGGAGGAGACTTGGCACCTCATCCCAGGATGTGCATTGTTTCAGGTCCCAGAGAGCAGCAGGCTCTCGACCCAGGGGTCCAGAAACATGTCTGTTGATGGCAGCCTAAGCAGCCACTCAGTCGGGACACTAGAGGTGGGTTAGTTTTCAGGGGGCATCTCTGAGATGCCCTCTGTGTGCATTTTTCATTAAATCCCACACTGGCATCAGTGTGGGTTTCATGTGCTGAGAAGTTTGATACCAAACTTCTCAGTTTTCAGTGTAGCCATTATGGTGCTGTGGAGTTCGTAATGACAAACTCCCAGCACCATATACTCTTAATGGCAGCACTGCACTTACAATGTCTAAGAATGGACTTAGACACTGCAGGGGTACAGGGCTCATGCACCTGTACCCTCACCACTGGTATAGTGCACCCAGCTAGAGGGGGTGACTGACCTATGCCAGGGCAGTGGGTTGTAGGCATGGGACACAGGGGTGTGTGCTATGTCGACTCTTCACTTTGTTCTGCACCACAACACGCAGCCTGCAAAGGCAGTGTGTGTGTGTGTGTGATGGTACAGGGCCTCTAAGGGTGGCACAACAAGTGCTGCAGCCCTTAGAGGTCTTCTCTGGTCACAGTGGCCTGGGTACCTGTGGTACCATTTACCAGGGATTGACCTGTGGCCAGAGATGCCAATTGGGTTAGTTTTGGGGAAAGAACACAGGCCCTTGGTACCTGATTGGCAGGGACCCAGGGAACATCAAGTCAAAGTGCATCAGTAGTCTGGCAAAAAGTGGGGGGGGGGTTACTGCAACAGAAACCCACTTTCCTACACTTGTCACATCACCTTGCCAACGGGCCGATAGTCGGGGCAGTACACCCTGCATGATCCTCATCAGCGTCGCATACGTGAGGGAGATACCCCTCAATATCATATGGCCATCTAAAAGTCGAGATTCTAATGAGGAATCCTCCATTATTTCTTCCTGTCTTCGTATTCTCACCTATAATGTGGACCGTAGTTGCAAATACTTAAAAACCTGTGTGGTGGGCATTGCATTTTCCGCCCGTAAATGTCCAAATGCACCATTCCATTTGCATCCCATACATCCTCCAACGTGCAGAGGCCAATCGCACCCTATTGCCTGCAGCCCATTAGGTCCATAATACGACGCAGCCTCGTCCTTACCCATAGGGGAGTTTGGAGAGTGAGTCTCTTTCCCCAGTCTACTTCTCTATTCCACTTATGCTACAGAGAGACCACTGCTGTGCGCCTACCAGTAATTTGCCCCCTTCGGCCCAAGTTTCTCTCTGTTCATCTGCCCATTTATTTACTATTGGAATCTGTGCCGCTTCATAATACTGTCGGGCAGAGCTATTCCACCCTCCTATACGTATCGCTGCCGAGTGGGAAGGGTTATTCGTAATGGACCATTGTTCCACAGCAGGGATTGTAGCAGTCTATTCACTGCCTGGAAGAAAGTATCTGAAATCACATGAGGGCTATTTTGCAGGATGTAGGTAAATCTGAGAAGGGCAATCATTTTAAAGATTATTGCTTTGCCGGGGAGGGATAACGGCAGACGCCTTCAGTGTTCTATATCCATTTCCAGTCTCCAAAGGAGTGGGGCTAAGTTCTCCTCATCATGCGTTAGTTCTTTTTTTTTTTTACACCCACAGACCGAAGTATTTAAAGAGGTGTGTAGCCACCTGCGGGGGCCTCTGTAGAGGTCCCTCCGCTCTCCAGGTCCCCATTGGCAAGTCCAGTGAATTATCCCAGTTGATCCCCAGGTCTGAGAAGTGACCATAAACCCTAAAACTATCCCCAAGCCTCTCTAGGGAGGAGTCTGGTTCTGCGTTATATAGCAGGGTATCGTTTGAAGATCAGACAGCTGATCTTCCCAGGACTCGCCCCATACCTGGGCATCCACCCCGAATCATTCCACCAGGGCTGCTATCGCCATAGCGAAGAGCATCGGTGACCGTGGGCATCACTTCTGTGTGCCTCCCCGTATGAGGAACTCCCTGGCGAGGGTGCCACTGAGCCGTAGCCTGGCTCTAGACTGGATGTATAGGAGCCGGGTCCATTTCAGGAACCGGGGTCCGAATCCCATTTTGCTCAGTATGGCAAAGCGAATGGTCCATTTTATGGACTCGAAGCCCTTATTCGCTAATGCGATGGCCAGGGGTATTCCCAGTGTGCCAGTGGTCATAATGTTATTGTAGAGGCGGTGCACGATCAACTTAGTAGATCCACGGAGCACAAACCCATTCTGGTCCGGATGCATCAGATCAGAGATGACATTTTGCAGTTGCTAGCGAGCCCCTTCGTCAGCACTTTAGTGGTTGCATTAAGTAGGGAAACTGGCCTGTAGGAATCCCATGTGTTTGGGGTTTTCCCCGGCTTAGGGAGAAGTGTGATCTTCGCTGTGCACAGACGTCTGGGGAGCTCACCCCAACGGAATGCCTCCATGCACATGTCGAACAGTGGGCTAACTACCTTATTTGCCATTCTCTTGAAAAATTCTGCTGGCAGTCCGTTCGGGCCTTATGTTTTCCCAGACTGGCGCTGCGTTAGTGCAAGGCTAATTTTCTCTTCTGTTAGAGGCCCTTTCAGGTCCATGGCTTGAGCCCTGCCCAGGCTGCTGCAAGGGCAGTCCCGGCTAAAGTTCAAGAGGTCTGTCTCTGGTATATACCTATGGGGCGCTTGGAAGTCCTGCATATAGTCCACCATTATTGTCACTATCTCCTCACTACCTGTGATAGTTAAACCATGCAGGCTTACGATTTCCCCAATATGATGTCTGTCCCTGTCTCTGCTGTGAAGTCAGGCTAGTAGTTTTCCGGCTTTGTCCCCCACCTCGTACAGCTGTTTCTGTTTGATCATGTATGCTCGTCCAATTTCATCTGCGACTAGTAGTCCATATTTCTTACTCTTGAGATGAATGCGTCGAAGTGCGGCATCGGAAGGTATCTGTATATAGTCCGCTTCAAGGGCAAAGAGTTCCTCTTCTAGCTGCCCACAGCGGTGGGTGCACTCTTACCTTTCCCCAATTTCACCCACCATGATCGTCCCGCTTATAGTGTCCTTATAAGCCTCCCAATGAGTGATTGCGTCGGTAGCGTCTGGAATTTTCTCTAAAGTATAAGGCTATCTCTTTTTGAAGACTCTCCAGCACGTCTTCATTTGTGAGTCGCCATGTGACCATTCTCTAGTCTGCTCTCCCTCGTAAAGTCGGTGCGGTTAGAGTAAAGCACAGCAGCGAGTGATTAGAGATATTGCTTGCCTTGGAGTTTGCCTCAGTGAATCTGTGTAGCGTTGCTAGCGGCGTAAGGGAGTAATCTATCCTGGGGTGGGAGTTCTGTGCCCCTGAGAAAAAGGAATAACTTATTTGTCCTATGCAGCGATTGCCATACGTCTCCCAAACTCATGGCAGTCACAAAGGTTCCTAGTTTCCCTGTTCAAGGGGTACCTTGTTGGTGGTGGGGGTAACCGTTTCATCCATGTGGGTGTCCATTATCATTTTAAAGTCCCATCCCACTAGTACCGTTGCAGCTGGGAGACATAGTAGCAAGCTGCCCAAATGCACCAGCATCTCAATCCGTAACCCTGGTGGGATATATACATTAACCAGAGCAACTGTCTCCCCCTCTCACTTGCCCAGCAGCATAGTATAGCATCCCCTATCCTCAGAAGAAGCCTGGTTTACTTGAAATGCGACTTTTTTTTTTTATCCAGTTTTCAACTCCCTTGAACCCAGAGGGATACCCTAGGTGGCTGAACACCGCGTATCTCCACCCCCCTCCCCAGGAAACCACAATTAGACCGTCCTATGTTACCTGTGGAAACTCCACATCTGCAGCATAGCACGAGTGCCTTGTTTACCAGTGGCTGCCCAGTCCGTTAACGTTCCATGTTAGTATTTTGAGCGAGTACACCTTACGGTTACTGTGTATATCAGCGCCCGTGATAATAATCCCTCTGTCCTTTTACGATATAACCACTCCCCATGGTCTGTTAAGTCAAATAACTTTTTAAACAGAAACATACTCCCAACTCCCCTACCATACCATCCCGTGGTCTTCGAACTGGCCACTACCCCTACGCATGGTATGTCCGTCGCCCTTGAAAAGCAAAATCTTGAAATACCATTGCAAGTGTAGCTAACATATATGTGTCATTCCGGTAAGGGAGAGAGCTGCGGCTCAGCCTATGAGCAAGAGTACGGTCTCTGTTGGCTGGGTCGGACAAGCCCATCGAAGCACGCTCACACCTGTCCAAGAAGGCAATCGATACCTCTCAACCTTTCAGACCATCTCTTCAGATGGCATTGGGGTGAACTTCGGTGGGGCCGGAATCTCCTCTCTGCTTCCAACATTTGAGCCTTCCTCATGTGAGTGGCCTGTCTCTTTCTCCAGAGTTTCCCATCTGTTGGGAGAGACCAAAGTGCAGGTCTTCTGAGTGTCCGCTACTAGTTTAGTTCTTTTAGATTTTGCCTGGGCCTTTCTCGGCACTGTATGTGGACGCCGTTGCGCCATGCAGCGTTTCCTGTATCTCAATGCCTACATTGCCTGTCCAGTTTGTGGCTTGGGGTGCCCGCACCTTTCCAACAAGACCTAGACCTCCTCCGTGTCCATAAAGAAGTGCGCTTCTCCCCTGTCCACTATGCAGAGTTTCTCCGGGAAGAAGAGGGCATAGTGGATGTCAAGAGTTCTTAGGTGCCTCTTAACTCCTCGAAAGGCTTCCCATTGGAGTATAGATGTGGTATAATCCGGATAGGTATTGATGGTGGCATCCTCTACTGTGCATGGTCTACTTGAGCATGCCGTCTGTAGTATGGCATCCTGGTTTCAAATTTAGCAGCCTAGCCGCCATGGCCTGTGCGGGTGCACCCGGTATCATCAGCCTTCTCGGCACCCTGTGTGCATGCTTTATTATAAACCATTTTGAGGTTTTGCCTCTAGGACCACCGATGAAAGCCACTCCTCCAGTAAGAGACCCGCAATGCGGCCTTCTACCTTCTCCAAAAGTCTCTCAATCCGGATGTTATTGCGGCGGGACCGGCCTTCCGCATCTTCCACGCTTTCAGCCAGCTTAGCAATTTCCTTCTCCTGGGTTCTAATGCGAGTGGCAGTGTCCGTCACAGTAGGCCTTGCTTGTGCAGGTGTGGACTCTGCATTTGACACTGTCTGCTAGTTTCGCGTGGTCTGCCCTAAAGAGGTTTACTTCCTGACCCAGTAGTCAGATCGATTCCTTTGGCAGGGCTACAGTTCTATATGCCTCCACAGGAAAGGGGGGGGAGTGATGGGGGTCCCTGCCAAGAGCCATCACAGATGGGTATCAACAGCCGTCACACTGGGAGACCACCCTCCATGACCCCCTCTGACATCATGAGGGGCCTCACAACTCCCTCATTTCCCCCAGGGGAAGCCTTCATCACGGTCCGCCAGAGCAGCCGCCCTTTCCCTTGTGGGTGACCTCGCACCGTTACCCATACAGGGCAGTGGGGGGCAATGGGGGGAGAAAGGCGTGTGGCAGTTCCCCTCTCCCTCACGGCTACTGATCTCGAGGGGCCTCTGCACAGGGGTTTGTGCAGCGCTTCCGGGATGAGCACAGCTTTCCAAGATGGCAGGCGCTCTTCCCTCAACGGCCCGTCCGCTCTCCGTATGTCTCGTGGCTGGCCCTCCCAGCCATCTTCACAGCTGACCCCGCAGCACGATGGGCCCCTGGTCCTAGACCCCCTTTGCGGTAGGGGTCCGAGGACTCGGGGGTGGCTAGGATGGTCAACGGTTGGGCAGCCATCTCCAGGCCACGCCCCTAGCCTGCATCTTTAAAGTGCACTGCCACTAGTATCATGTCACTAACATGAACAAAACTGTGCACTACATGTGCAAGTGAAAATATATAAGCAGCTGTCATGGTCTTTTTTCACTGTTAATACCAATTCAATATTTTAACTCAAAAGCAGAGAGTTCCAAAGTTTGGGCCTGACCTCTGAGAAGACCGGGTATCCCATGCTGCCGGCTTTTAGGTCTCGCCTGCCTTGCATCTTCCCCCTCCCATCCCCGTCTGTGCTGCTTCTTCCCCTCCCACACTCTGGTTCTTCAACTGTCCGTATTGCTGCTTGATCCCCCTAACGCCCCCCCACCCCCCCACCCGGTCTGTGTTGCTTCTTCACGTCTGCATTGCTTATTCTCTGTTTTTTTTTTTTTTACCATCCTCTACCCCCGCCCCCCTCCTCCCCCACCTCCCCCACAAATTGGTAAGGTCAATAGCTCACCCATAGGTGAGACCTATTGGCTTTGTCAATGCTTTTGGAAACAGAAACTGCAAAAGCACCAGATTGCAGACCTCTGAGCCTTTCTGGGGGCAGGCTTCCGGAGCCTTGCAACTTTGTTTCTGACATGTTTCTGTCTGGTGGTCACAGCGTTGAATTACCCGGTCTCTAATGGCAACCAGTGCAGGGACCTCGCAGTGCCTCAAATGTTCCACTTATTAGGGCCGATCAGTAGTGGAGCCGCAGATTAAGTAGTGCAAAAGTTATTCACAGCAATGAATAACAACCCTGTTGCAAACAGACTAAATAATATAGTCATGCCTGATGCTTACTATGTCCAACAAAGATAAAATACGCAAAATGATACGTCTCAAGAAAGCGTCAGAATATTGCAGTGTCCAGTATCGCAGACACCGCGATGGGATCACAGGCTTCCTCTAGACCGCAACCAACACAGAGTCCCTTCTTCTCTCCCCACTACTTGCTGTTCTAGCTGCAGAACACTTAGATAAAAGGTTTATCTAAATTTAAGAAAGCTTGTGTACTCTGATCTAGATCAATCAGCAGAGAGTAGGGGAAATGCGTTCTTTGGGTCAATAAAACTTTCAGAAACAATGAGCGTGCACATCTATGCTGAATCTCTGTCGAAGGGTGGGTGTGAGATGGAGGATGTCTTAGACACCCTGGTTTTTGAAAAGCTGGGGCGGTCCGGCTGTAAGACCTGGCGGCCATCCCCGATGGGGATCCATGTCAAAAGAGCTCTTTATAGGAATACATGCTTTACCAATCGTCTGTTCAGGTGTCTCACCCTTGAGTTAACCAAAGTATTCAAGTGCTTTTTACGTGACACAGAAACTCGAGGTACAGCCTCAAAACCTGCCTTGCAGCCCAAGGAATCTGCGTAAACTGAGCATTGTTCTAATCCAAGACCTTGCCCAGGTTTTGCTTTGAGTGCAGTAGAAGGGTTAGACCACCCGATGCAAACACTGACACCATTTGATTCTGTCTGGGACAGGAGGAGGTTCGGGCTCGAGGTAGAGGAGAGGCAGTCTAAGGAGCCTTTTAATGAACTTGTTGTCTTCAACCCCCTCCTAACCCAAGAAACCTGCCCGTGGCTCACTGGGCAGACAGTTTTAGTACGATGAACCGTCAGCATAGAGGGGATGTGAGCGCCACATTATCTTCTAACAATGGTGATTATCCAGTGACCGTGGCCGGTTTGCTATTTAATGATTTAATTCAAGGCTTCCAATTCAGTTTCTCACTTGAGATAAGAAAGCAATGTTCTCTTTCTAATAGAACCTGTACACGGAAAGTCCTAATTGTGGTTTGTCGGTCCTATGAACCTAATGTTTGATTTTACTACGTTCTTCGTCAGAGTAAAATTCCTCATCAAGAGCATGAGCCTAGTACAAGCCTCTCCCCGACATTTACGACATATGATGAAGCTTGAGATGGTCTACCGTAGCAGGATAGGAGTATACATTAAGCAGATCCTCTTTGAAGCCATCGATATACAGATGGAATAGACCGGGGATCATAATACACCCCAGGATTAAACCCCAAGCTGCCCCACCTGTGACACTTGCACCTGCCAGAAGGCTGATGTCACCCAAGAGCCTGTTTTAAGATGATGTACCATTTTTGGGGCAAGACCATTAGAGACGTAATCCCCCAATATTTTCGACCTTCTCCCAGATAAAATACAGATGTCTCGTCCATGAAAGCCAGATAGAGGGCCCCTTTCTTTAATGTTAAATACTTGGCATTAAACACAGGTTTAAACATTTTTCCAAGATGCCCACCTTTTCCTGAGAACTATCCTGCACGTCAGCAGCAACACTGCTTTCTGAGGTCCAGCATTCAGTCTGTGTAACAATACCATCCCCAAAAAGTTTTTTTTTTTTTTAAACTGTTTTTATCAAACATTTACTCCATCCACCATTACAATCAAAGCAGAGGTCAGGAGTGTTCTGGCAACATCAGACAGGGTGATCATTGTAGTTCGAATAGGACTAGGTTCACAATTGTAGATCGTGATGGAACCAGGCTCATGCAATTCTCCCCCCCCCCCACCCCAAACTCTGTACAGCTATTGTCTGTATTTTCCCCATGAGTTCCAAATCATCTTTCCCCATTTTTGGGGGCAGCCTCTGCTTTTATAGACAACTCTCTCAGCCTGTTCACACCAGTCTAGATCCTGTTTCCAGTTTTCGATTCTCGGCGGGTCCATCACCCCCCATGCCTTCGCTATGTTTCGTTTTGCCACTCCCGAATCTAGCATGAGCCAAATTTTGGTGTGTGTGGGCCACTTGACTTCCCCTGTTACTCCCAGCAAGTGCCATTGCGCATCCGCCTGTATTGGAAGACCCGTCACCTCAAACAT
The DNA here is from genome assembly GCA_963921515.1 of Calotriton arnoldi. Taxonomy (NCBI): domain Eukaryota; kingdom Metazoa; phylum Chordata; class Amphibia; order Caudata; family Salamandridae; genus Calotriton; species Calotriton arnoldi. The sequence continues at coordinate 602,062 of CAWUFW010011225.1, read as the reverse complement.
AACCCTAACCACTCCAGCCCAGTATAGCTCCATTATAGGACCTGCCCAGATAATGTGAAAGAACATGCCGGTCTCCCCACACCCCCGACACACCGGTCCGAGTCACATCTACCCAATCTATTTTGGAGCGTCCTGGGGGTATACGACCTCTGTAGGACTCTTGAGTTGGATCAGTCTGAACTGCGTTCGTATGGCGATTTCCCTGGGGCTCTGCAAGGCTTCCGACCAGTCGTTGTCTTCTAATAACCCCAAGTCTGTCCCTCAGTGGGCCCAACGGGTCCAAAAGATTATTCATTAGCTTTCGGTATGTGAGTGAAACCGCCTTGTCATTCATGGGGTCTAGTAGTAACCAGTCCTCCAATTGGGTGTTATCTGGCAGTGACTCTGCTTCTGGCACATGACAACTCAGGGCATGTCTCAGTTGTAGGTAGCGGAACCGCTCCCCCTCAGCCATTTGGTATTCTGTCTGCAGCTCTTAAAAGTTACCATGGTCCGGCTTCGCCAGACATCCGCAAGGCTATCTATTGCAATGAGACTCCATCTGTGAAAGCCCTGCAGGCGCCCCACTTTCTCCAGCACATCGCTTCCCCAAAGTGGGGTTTGTTGTGGTAATTTAGACTCCCACCCCAGTGACTTTGTAGCTGCGTGCCATGCTCGTACCACTGTCTGCATGTGCACAGGGAGAAGTTTTTCCCGCCCCCTGCGGTACAGCACTGTAGGATAATCTCCATTCCCCATTGCGTGGCGATCGATCCGATATGCCGGCTCAGAGTAGGGAGCGAAGGCTCAGCCATTAACATTAATAAGCTGGGCCGCCAGAGAGTAGTTCATAATGTCTGGGATCGCCAGTCCACCCTCATAGACCCCTCGCTGTAGTTTGCACAGCGATATACGTGGTTTACCACCCTCCCACAGCAAGTTGCGCTGCTCTCCTTCGATTGCCCAGAAGAAGGCATCTGGGATCTGATAAGGGGTGTTCTGGAGAGCATATAACAGACGGGGAAGGGCCATCATTTTATACAAGACTGCTCTACCCATTAGGGAGATTGGTAACCGCCGCCAGTGCGTCACGTCTCCGCGCAGCCCTGCCAATTGGGTATGTATATTTCGGCCAGAAAGTCCTCTTCTGACTTTACGGTCTAGATACCTAGATATTTGAACCTGTCACATTGTATCAGTGCCGCGCATGCCGACGTGAGCTGCGGGATTTCTCCAGCCAAGTGGAAGATCAGGGATTTTCTCCCAGTTTATCTGGTAACCTGAGTAGCTGCCAAAGAGTTGGAGTATGTGGATGAGTCCGTGAAACGTCTGTCGAGGCTTATCTGCCTCTCTAAATCAAAAGAGGGAAGGAAGAGTGCGATATTTAAATGAGGCCCTACACCCTAGTTCCTGGAAACGGCTCACTATTGATCAAGTTCGGGGTAGTTCCTCCTAAGCCAAGTGGTCACGAAGAGTTGAACCAGATGACTATTATACGTGTCACAGAAAGATCTGGAAATCCGATCCTGCTGCCATCACACACCTGTTAGGGTGTCATGCTTCATCATTGGGCGCTCCTCGTCAGGCCGGCGCTGCAATGCCCGACGGGCCTGGGGGCTTCTTTATTGGAGAACTTTTGATCTGAGAACGCCGTATGGATGAGTGCAAGTGAGGGAATTAAATAAGTGTGGTGAGTGAATGATGACTAAAATAGGCTCTGGTATCCTAAAAACGTTTTATAGGAAATGGGTACCAGAACTAAGTAAAAACAGTGGTGCTATCATGTGGTCTTCAAGTACCAGGATAGCAACTAGTCAAATGTGGTCAACATGTTTCGTGCCTTGAGAGCCCAAGGTTCGGGCGGCACTTCGTCAGGACCAAGGGATAGTCTGTTTATGCCCCTTTGGCCCCCTCGAATCTACCCCTGCGCGTTCTCCCTGATGCCCTTTAGTTCTCCCTGGCACAGCGCACATCTGGTTCCTCTCACACCTCTGGTGTGGGGCTCGAAGACGGCTCCTGTAACCTCGCTCCTTGTGGCGTCCCTCAAGGTGCTAGGCGCTGTTCAGTAGTGTAACATATGCCGCCGCGGTGTGGGGAGTGGTGGGGGAGGGGGGGCGAGCTCCAGGGGACCCCCTCATCTCAGTACTACTGCCTTTGGCGCCCTCGAATCCACTCCTGCACTCTCTCCCTGATACCCTTTAGTTCTCCCTGGCATCAGCGCACATCTGGTTCCTCTTACGTTAGTAGGTGAATTTATAGAGAAAGAAAAACATAGAAAGCAAATTGGAGGAAACAAAGTCATGGAAAAACGTATTTAAGGAAAGTCATTTAGAACGAAACCTCGACAGTTAGTGGAAACATTCTATTGGAAATGCGTTTAAATCGGAAATGTAAGGGTGCATTTAAATGAAAACACAGTTTAAGTGAAATTACAGTACATTAAGAATTTAGTGTCATTAGTGATTTATTTAGTTTTAAACAAGGAAGGAGCAGTTAATGTTAATTTTTAAATAATGGCACTAGAAATAGAACTCCGGAACAAAAGGTTAAAGTTCACAGGCAGCGCCTGCAATTTTAGAAGACCGAGCCGGGACGTCCCTGCAGTTTACCGTTTGCTATTGAGTGCATTTCCAGAAAATGTTCTCTTTTTGTAACTTTTCTCTCTGCTGTAGACGGACCCTCCTGTAGTTAACAAAGGTCTGCCACGCTGGGAGTTTATATATTTGACTTCCATTTCTTTCCAGAGTTGTTGGCAGTGGAGTAGAACACAAAAGATATATAGGGTCTATTCTGTTTAATGCAAGGAAAAGGAACACTGCATTTAGAGCAGATTTGTATCAGCAAATGCTTAACTTTACAGAAGTCTTGTGGAGCGGCGCCCTCTGCTGCCCTCCAGGTAGAATGACAGCTGATCTGAGGAAAGATGCACATTCTACACTGCTGCCTCACATGCACAGGTGAAAATAGTTTGAAACAGAATAGAAATAGCCTTTTTCGAGAAGAAAGCCAATTCTCCAAAAGGTTTCGATAAAACAAACCAATGTTAAAACCATAATTAGATAAAAACTTTTCCATTAAATTGTAACGATGACAATGGAGCTGGAGGATTAATTCACTTACAGCCTCCTCCTACATCTCTCTGGTGTGGACCTCACTCCTCGTGGCTCCCACAAGGCTCTGCTCTTGGTCTTTTTACTCTCTGACTGAACTCCACCTCCACCCCTGTCTCCTTCAGAGCTGGTCATATCATCTCTGGTGTGGACCTCACTCTCGTGGCTCCCACAAGGCTCTGCTCTTGGTCTCCTTCAGAGCTGGTCATATCATCTCTGGTGTGGACCTCACTCTCGTGGCTCCCACAAGGCTCTGCTCTTGGCCTCCTTCAGAGCTGGTCATATCATCTCTGGTGTGGACCTCACTCTCGTGGCTCCCACAAGGCTCTGCTCTTGGTCTCCTTCAGAGCTGGTCATATCATCTCTGGTGTGGACCTCACTGCTCGTGGCTCCCACAAGGCTCTGCTCTTGGTCTCCTTCAGAGCTGGTCATATCATCTCTGGTGTGGACCTCACTGCTCGTGGCTCCCACAAGGCTCTGCTCTTGGTCTCCTTCAGAGCTGGTCATATCATCTCTGGTGTGGACCTCACTCTCGTGGCTCCCACAAGGCTCTGCTCTTGGTCTCCTTCAGAGCTGGTCATATCATCTCTGGTGTGGACCTCACTCTCGTGGCTCCCACAAGGCTCTGCTCTTGGTCTCCTTCAGAGCTGGTCATATCATCTCTGGTGTGGACCTCACTCTCGTGGCTCCCACAAGGCTCTGCTCTTGGTCTCCTTCAGAGCTGGTCATATCATCTCTGGTGTGGACCTCACTCTCGTGGCTCCCACAAGGCTCTGCTCTTGGCCTCCTTCAGAGCTGGTCATATCATCTCTGTGATTACTTTCCTCAACTCTTCTTCTGACTTTTACACCCTAAATCCAGTTCCGCCCACGACCATCTGACACCGGATGTCAGTACCGTCGCCCAAGCTGAATTCTTCCAAAAATGAGGTCCTTCACTTTCTCTCTACTAACGCTCCTCCCCCTTTTACTGACCCCATCCTTATACCTCCAAACTCCCTGAAATTTGCTTTGTTGGCCCTTCAGCCGTCAGTGAAGATGGAGGTTTCGTTACAAACGTCCGTCTTGGCGTGTTTTCTATTGTTTAACTTATGAAAGATCCGCTCTCTCAGACCAGTACATCCAGTACAAATTAAGCACTCATGAGCTCGCAGGGACGGAGGAGTGTGCTGGTAGCACCCCTCTGCCCCCCAGACCCAGACTGGACGAGGCTCTAAACTTGGCTACCTGGACTCTACTATGTCCCCCATCCCCCCCACCTGAGTTTATCAGCAAGCTGGTGTCTTTGCACCAAGCACAGGGGCGTAAAGAAACCACTAACATCTGCCCAGGCATACATCAGCACAGCGGGATGTGCTTCTTTTGTTTGTAATCAGTGAGCGAAAGCTCTGCTGTGTGCACCTAGCGAGGAGTGAGGTGGCTGAGTGAGCGAAAACTTTGCTTGTAGTGCCAAGTGATCTAACAAACAAACAAGGCGCCAGCGGTGAAAGATCCAGATACAGACAACCATTCTACTGGTTTGTTTCAGATTATTTCACCAATAAGGACTACAGCCCGTCCAGCCCAATGACTTACTCATAACAGCATCCATGTCAAGCATTGGTACAATTTCGCATTAGATATTTGCTCTGTTGATTGCAAGATTGTACAAGCTAATGCTCTTGACAGGTTCTGAGTCGATGTACATATAAGAATTTCAATCTTAATCGATAGATCCGGCTAAAATGAATCCTCTATTGAGATGCTTCCTTTATTGGACTGAGCTCCCAGAACTTTTAACACTCAACCTGCTAAAAACCTCAGAACCCGGTTCTTCGAAATGCCAGCCTAAACGTCCCCTATCCCATGCTGCGCGCCCCGTGTCCCGTCCTGCGCGCCCCGTGTCCCGTCCTGCGCGCCCCGTGTCCCGTCCTGCGCACCGCGCGTCCCGTGTCCCGCCCTGTGCGTCCCGTGTCCCGCCCTGTGCGTCCCGTGTCCTGCGCGTCCCGGCCTGCGCGCCCCTTGCCTAGCCTGTGCCCCAGCATTTGTGTCCCGTGTCCCAGCATTTGTGTCCCGTGTCCCAGCCTTTGTGTCCCGTCTGCCAGCCTGCGCGTCCCGTTGCGCGTCCCGTCTGCCAGCCTGCGCGTCCCGTCTGCCAGCCTGCGCGTCCCGTCTGCCAGCCTGCGCATCTTGTCTGCCAGCCTGCGCATCCCGTATGCCAGTCCTGTCTACCAGCCTACGCGTCCCATGTCCCAGCCTGCTCGTGCTGCACGTCCCGTGCCCCAGCCTGCACGTCCCGGGTCCCAGACCGTGTCCCTGCCTGCACGCCCTCGTGTCCCTGCCTGCGCGCCCTCGTGTCCCTGCCTGCGCGCCCTCGTGTCCCTGCCTGCGCGCCCTCGTGTCCCTGCCTGCGCGCCCTCGTGTCCCTGCCTGCGCGCCCTCGTGTCCCTGCCTGCGTGCCCTCGTGTCCCTGCCTGCGCGCCCTCGTGTCCCTGCCTGCGTGCCCTCGTGTCCCAGCCTGCGCGCCCTCGTGTCCCAGCCTGCGCGCCCTCGTGTCCCAGCCTGCGCGCCCTCTTGTCCCAGCCTGCGCGCCTCGTGTCCCAGCCTGCGCGCCCTCGTGTCCCAGCCTGCGCGCCTCGTGCCCCAGCCTGCGCGCCCTCGTGTCCCAGCCTGCGCGCCCTCGTGTCCCAGCCTGCGCGCCCTCGTGTCCCAGCCTGCGCGCCCTCGTGTCCCTGCCTGCGCGCCCTCGTGTCCCAGCCTGCGCGCCCTCGTGTCCCTGCCTGCGCGCCCTCGTGTCCCTGCCTGCGCGCCTCGTGTCACAGCCTGCACGCCTCGTGTCCCAGTCTGTGTCCCAGCCTGCACGTCCTGCGCATCCCGTGTGCCAGCCTGCGTGTCCCGTGTGCCAGCCTGCGTGTCCCGTGTGCCAGCCTGCGCGTCCCGTGTGCCAGCCTGCGCGTCCCGTGTGCCAGCCTGCGCGTCCCGTGTCCCAGCCTGCACGTGTCCCAACCTGCACTCCCCATGTCCCCGCCTGTGTCCCATCCTGCGCGTCTCGTGTCCCATCCTGCGCGTCTCGTGTCCCATCCTGCGCGTCTCGTGTCCCAATCCAGCGCGTCCCCTGTCCCATCCTGCGCGTCCCCCTGTCCCATCCTGCGCGTCCCCCTGTCCCATCCTGCGCGTCCCCCTGTCCCATCCTGCGCGTCCCGTGTCCCATCCTGCACGTCCCGTGTCCCAGCCTGTTCATCCCATGTCCCGTCCCATGTCCCAGCCTGCGCCTCCCGTGTCCCAGCCTGCACGTCCCGTGTCCCAGCCTGCGCGTCCTGAACATCCTATGTCCCATCTGCATGTCCCAGCCTGCGCGTCCCGTGTCCCAGCCTGCACGCCCCGTCTACCAGCCTGTGTCCCAGCCTCCGCGTCCCGTTTCCCAACCTGCTCGTCCTGCACTTTCCCTGTCCCAGCCTGCATGTCCCGTGTCCCAGACCGTGTCCCCGCCTGCGCGTCCCGTGTCCCAGTCGGCACGTCCTGTGTCCCAGCCTGCGTACCTCGTGACCTAGCCTGCATGCCCCCTGTCCCAGCCAGTGCATTCGGTGTCCCCGCCTGTGTCCCAGCCTGCAAGTCCCGTGTCCCTGCCTGCACATCCTGCGTGTCCCGTGTCCCAGCATGTGCCCCAGCCTGCGCGTCCCGTGTCCCAGCCGGCGCGTCCCGTGTCCCAGCCGGCGCGTCCCGTGTCCCAGCCGGCGCTCCACGTGTCCCAGCCGGCGCTCCACGTGTCCCAGCCGGCGCTCCACGTGTCCCAGCCGGCGCTCCACGTGTCCCAGACTGCGCTCCACGTGTCCCAGCCTGCGCTCCACGTGTCCCAGCCTGCGCTCCACATGTCCCAGCCTGCGCTCCACGTGTCCCTGCCTGCGTTCCACGTGTCCCTGCCTGCACGCCTCGTGTCCCTGCCTGCACGCCTCGTGTCCCTGCCTGCACGCCTCGTGTCCCAGCCTGCGCGTCCCGTGTCCCAGCCTGCGCGTCCCGTGTCCCAGGCTGCGCGTCTTGTGTCCCAGGCTGCGCGTCTTGTGTCCCAGGCTGCGCGTCCCGTGTCCCAGGCTGCGCGTCCCGTGTCCCAGGCTGCGCGTCCCGTGTCCCAGGCTGCGCGTCCCGTGTCCCAGGCTGCGCGTCCCGTGTCCCAGCCTGCGCGTCCCGTGTCCCAGCCTGCGCGTCCCATCCTGCACGTCCCAGGTCCCGTCCCGTGTCCCAGCCTGCGCGTCCCGTGTCCCAGCCTGCGCGTCCTGTACATCCTATGTCCCAGCCTGCATGTCCCTTGTCCCAGCCTGCACGTCCCGTCTACCAGCCTGCACGTCCCGTCTACCAGCCTGTGTCCCAGCCTGTGCGTCCCGTGTCCCAGCCCGCTCGTCCTGCACGTCCCGTGTCCCAGCCTGTGTCCCTGCCTGCACGTCCCGTGTCCCAGCCTGTGTCCCTGCCTGCGCGTCCCGTGTCCCTGCCTGCGAGTCCCATGTTCCTGTCTGCGTACCTTGTGTCCTAGCCTGCATGCCCCGTGTCCCAGCCTGTGCATTCCGTGTTCCAGCCTGTGTCCCAGCCTGCAAGTCCCGTGTCCCTGCCTGCGCGTCCTAGCCTGTGTCCCAGCCTGCGCGTCCCGCGTCCCGGCCTGCGCGACCCGCGTCCCAGCCTGCGCGACCCGCGTCCCAGCCTGCGCGACCCGCGTCCCAGCCTGCGCGACCCGCGTCCCAGCCTGCGTGTCCCAGCCTGCGCGTCCCAGCCTGCGCGCGTCCCAGCCTCGTCCCAGCCTGCGCGCGTCCCAGCCTCGTCCCAGCCTGCGCGTCCCAGCCTGCGCGCGTCCCAGCCTGCGCGCGTCCCAGCCTGCGCGTCTCGCGTCCCAGCCTGCGAGTCTCGCGTCCCAGCCTGCGACTCTCGCGGCCCAGCATGCGAGTCTCGCGGCCCAGCATGCGAGTCTCGCGGCCCAGCATGCGAGTCTCGCGGCCCAGCATGCGAGTCTCGCGGCCCAGCATGCGAGTCTCGCGGCCCAACACGCGAGTCCCGTGTGCCAGCCTGCACGTCCTGTCTCTCAGCCTGCTCATTCTGCACGTCCCAGCTTTCACGTCCTGTGTCCCAGCCCGTGCCCCATCCTGCATGCCCCGTGCCCCATCCTGCGCATCCCGTGTCCCAGCCGGGGCCCCACGTGGAATTGTCACATGTGCCATGTGGCCATTGTCGTTTTCCCTATGGTAGCATGAACCCGTGGCAGACTGTCTTCTGCTTTGTGCATGTTACTAGACCAACATATTTTGCTTTGTGCCGCACTGCAACTTTCACGCAGAACAACATACTGTTGTTTTTGCGTTCGGCTCTTTCCTGGCATTTAGTCTGAATACTGCAGACAAGGTCGAGCAACAATGCCCCTTGTTGTTCTGTTCTGGTCAGGCCCTAGCACCTAGACAAAACACGCAGATGGAGCTGTTGTTTGGGAACATGTACTTTGGTCATATAGGTATACACGGGTGGGTGACACACATTTGGAGAGGGATCTTTCCAGAGAAGGCAGTGTGACAGCACCTGTGATGCAGATCTTCCATCTATAGACTGAGTTACGGGGCCTGCTGCTAACATCCAGAGATCTTCTGATACATAATTATTTTGCTTCTGTAGACAGGGAGGGAGGTTAGGCTACTCTGTCGTATATGCTGTCAGCACCTTTTATGATTTACGGACTACTTGCTATGCTGACCATATTTCTGTTAGGCATTTTTAGGTCGAGCATCAGCGCGCATGCGCTGTCTGCAAGACCTATTGCATTCAATAAAACTACTTTATTCCCGCCTGCTGTTTACCATTCGTTGACCCCTGTGTTGCTCTTGTTTGCTGGCTGCTAACTGGTTCCAAACGCCAACACGTCAGTTCCGTTGAAGGCTAAGGAGCACTGGTCAAGTTCAGTTTCCTTATGCCTTCACTGTTTATCTGTTCTTTGGGGGGACGCTATTTCTTCTGCTGTCCTTCACCACGGATCGGAACCGTGTCCTTTGCTTTTTATTACAATCTTATCTGTTGCGTGAACGCGCCAGCACATAATCTCCTCCCAAATCGGAGCTTGTTCCTTCCTGCACATTTTTTTTTTGTTGCTTTGCATTCCCGAGCGGGCTTGATGACTGCACCGCGTTCCTTCACCCACCGGGTGCCTGTGCGATCCTCTTTATGTTCTAGTTGTAAAACAAAATTTGTGTGAAAGCGCCAGCGCACAACTCTTCACCCAAATCGCAGCTTGTTACATTTGCTAAGACTCGCTCCTCCTCCTTGGCTACAGCTGTTGCCTCCTTCTCTCTCTTGAGCGGGAGAATGGAGGCTTTCCTGCTGCAGCTAATACTGAGAACACACAAAAACCTCTTTGAAGTCGGCTCTTCCTTGCTCTAAAGCTGTTGTAATCAGCGCCATCTTTAAGGTTCCCTTCTGTAAACAGGTCTGTAATTATTGGTGTTATGTTGTCTGAATGCGTATTTTATCCACATTTTTGAAAGCCATTAAAGCTCGGATATTCTCGAAACGGAACCGAACCCTTTTTTAGGAACTTCTGCGAAATCGTTTTATATATACATTTTATCGCAAATGAATCGCGCTGCGCGCTGCGTGCTGTCATCAGTGTTATCTGGCGTGTTTTTTGGTTTGCTCAATTATATACATTTTACCGTTTTGCAGATGTGCTCAATTGACTCCCCTTTCGCATTTTCGATATCGCTCGTCTTTTTTGTGGCATGACGTTGTTTTGTGAAGGCGCCTGTTCTGTTCTCCGTCTCCCAACACCCTCCCGCTTTGCAGCTTGACCCCTCCCCCACCACTTCCCTAATCGCTGCTTCACCTTTCCTGGTTTCAGGCGATTGCTATAACACACCACGGCACAGAACTTTGGCGCTGTTGTGGTCATTTCATTCATCCCATAATTTAGAAACAACAATTGTACATAATTTTATGTTTTCATTGACCACTTTGTTAGTTGTTCCTAATTTTTTCGCCGTTCACGCTGTTCTCTTCTCACTCTTGTGTCACTGCGCCGTCACTCATCACCAGCACGCACAGTGCTCACTCGTGTGTTATGGTCACCATACAATTAATTGTTCTGTAGTGCTGCTATAACTACCTACAAATAATAATTGTTTCTCTTTACCATTTCCGTTGTGGTCTTCTTTTTCCCCTTCGTCCCTCATGATGTACACTACCGTCTTTAACTGCCCTTGCTAAATGATTTCCAGTTGAGACACTGTTGTTTTGTTACAAACCTTACCCGGTCTCTCCTTGGGTTAACGGGTCCACTCCTGTAATTGTTTCCTCAATTGACTCCCCTTTCGCTTTTTCGATTTCGCTCGTCTTTTTTGTGGCATGACGTTGTTTTCTGAAGGCGCCTATTCTGTTCTTCGTCTCCGAACACCCTCCAGCTTTGCAGCTTGACCCCTCCCCCACCACTTCCCTAATCGCTGCTTCACCTTTCCTGGTTTCAGGCGATTGCTACAACACACCACGGCACTCTAGCAGCTCAGTTGCCTTGCTGCATGATAACAAGCAGGCTGTGCACACTACTAATAAAAAGCGGGTGGTCACTGACTAATTTGGACGTTATGAAAATGTATACTCTCATAACTGAATGTCAGGGTACCGCACTCGGGTATGTTATTGACTCCACTGACAATGTACATGTACGTTTTTACCAAATCTTAAAGAGCTTAGCTAGTGAATTAACAAGCATTTGCAATGCAATAGGTCTCGCATTTACGCGTGTTTAAGATATTGGCATTGTAAATGACAATGCCTTTTATTTATGTTTTAAAAACAAAAACAAAAATAAAAGGCATTGTCATTTGCAATGTCAATAGCTCAAACTTGCGTAAATGCGAGACCTATTGCATTGCAAATGCTTGTTTAGGTGAAAGTGGCTGCCTTTCACCACAACGGAACCAAGCCTCGCGTGACGTGCTTGGCTCTAGCCCCGCCTGTGCCCCTCACGCAGAAGAAAACAGCAAATTAATTAAATAACCAAGATCGGCCGCTAAAGTGAGCAGACCGCGCTGCAAATTAATTAAATAAACAAGCGCGGCCGCAAAAGTGAAAGCGGCCCGCTGCAAATAAAAAAATAAATAAACAAAATAGTGCTGTTAGACATGATAAAGCAGACCGTGTAGCATGACCAGCAAAAGGTCCAGTCCTAATGGGCGGTAACAAATGGAGACAAGGCGGTACCAAGGAGGGACTAAAAAGCCTATGTTCGAGGCATGTGAGCTGTAGATCACATGCTGTGCATAGCCTGCCATCTTGTGTTGGGTCTGGATGTTTGCACTCTGTTTTTGTTCGAAGAAGTCTTTTGCAGTCACGAGGTAGGTGACTCCTCCTTTTGGTGATAGTGTGCATGGGCATCGACTCCATTGTTAGATTGTTTTTTTCCGCCATCGGGTTCGGATGTGAATTGTTGCGCTCCGGTTCGGCACGTTTCTCGGGTTCCCTTCGACGCGCAATCCACTAACCTCGACGGTATTGTTTCTCCATCGCGTTTGCCATTCTCCGCGTATTGTTTCCACTTAAAGATCTTCGATCGTAAAACTCGTGGAAGGCCGTTGGACCTACCGGCGCCGGGCTCGCTAGCAGTCGATGGAACGGACTGCATTCAAGCTCTGTCCCGGGTGTTGCGCCAAGTTTCCGCGCACCAACCCGCCCGAAGTGTGCAATCTCTATTTGTCCCCAGAACACGACGAGAAAGACTGCGTCGTGTGCCGATCGTTTCGATCAAAGAAGACGATTCGTGACCGTCGGGCTCGACGTCACGAGATGCAACACCAAGGCGGCTCCGTACCGGACATCTTCATCGAAGATTCCGACCGAAAAGAAATACAGCATCAAGGAGCCGAAGAAGAGGAACATGTCTCCGTGTCCGAGGCCGACATGGAAGAAGAGGAGCAGGTACACCGGGTCAGCGTACCGTGAGTTCAGAAACCCCCTTGCCCAAACAACCAAAGACAAAAAAGGCTCCGTTCCTTCCTCTGCCTGCGGGCCAAGATCGGCACCGAGAAAAAGTATTGAGCACCCCGCCCACGGGCCCGGCGCCGAAACACAAAGAAAAGCCTGCCGGCTCAGGCTCGAGCCGGCCCCATGCAGGCGCCGAGCCGAAATCCTCGGCGCCGAAATCTAAGCACGTCCTGGTCCATGTTCCTTCTTTGTCGAAGCCTAAATGTTCGTTACCGAACAGTTCGTAGCTGAAACTTTTGACGCCGAAAACTGCAAGTAAAGACAAAAAGACTCCGGCAAAAGAGCCTTGGTTCGATGTTACACCTTCGGATCCGAAACAAAAAGAACTGGTTATTCACCCAGATACTGGACATATTCATGCCAAATTGCCTGAGAAAAGGAAATTGGCCCAACAGGATGAGCACCACATGCCCCTGAAGAAAAGGAATGTTGGTACAAACCCTTCACCACCTTATGTGCCACCTGTAGGAAAGTGGCTCTATATATACTGCACCAAAGTAAGGTTCAGTGTGCACAGAGTCCACAGTCCCCAGAGGTTTGGCAGAGGCTAAAGTTAGATATAACCTTACTCTCTAAAGTGGTAGCTTGGTCGAGCAGTAAGGCAGTATCAGAGGACAGTGCAAAGCATTTGTTGTACACACTCAGTCAGCAAATGGTCTCACACACTCAAGAACTGAACTCTAGGCCAATTGTTTGTATAAAAATATAGTTGTTTTATTTTAGAACCACATTATGTATCAAAATATACTTTCTCAGAATGGGTTACCTTAGTTAAACACTTTTCAAATAGGCAATAGACTTTTTAAGTACAGTAGTTACAGTTGTTGCAAAAGGCAACACAATTTCAAACACAATACAACATTGAGCTCAATGTGAATTTCTAGTTAAATGCAATTAGTTACTTTATGGATTACTTTTCCAACCACAGGACTGGATCCTAGATTCAGTCCTGGGACATCTCCTGTAAACAGTTAAGTAAAAGCGTTTTGGTTATAGTAGTGATTTTTAAGGAATATTATTGTATTTTAAAAGTTGACACTTAGAAACTTTTCTAGATAAAATTACCAATGTTATCCTATGGAAGGAAATTCAGTTTGCAGGTAAAGTATGTTTACGTTACTTTTGTAATCCAGTGCTGGAGTCTCAGGTTCAGCACTGGGATATCTATCTAAAACAGGCAAGTAATTACGTTTGTATCGTTGGCACGATTTTTAAAGAATATTTGTAAGATTCAGAAATCGACACTTAGAAACTTTTTCAGCAAAAAGCAGTCAATGAATATCCTATGGAAGGAATTTCAAGTTACTGGTAAGTACGGTTAAAATTACTTTTCAGGGTCAGTACTGGGCTGAAAGATGCAGCACTGAAGTCTCTCCTGATGACAGGTGAGTAAATCGGAATTCGTTACTGTTGTGATTTTTAAGCAATATTTTAGTATTTCAAAAGTGGACACAAGAAATTTCACAGAAAACCAGTCAATGGATCCCTATGGAAGAAAATTGAGTTAGCGGTAAGTAACGTTGTGATTACTTTTCAGGGTCAGTGCTGGGCACCAAGATCCAGCACTGGGATCTCTCCTAATAGCAGGTGAGTATTTCCGTTTTCGTTACTCGGTTGATTTTAGGTGAATATTTTAAAGTTGAGAAACTCCACACTTAGAAGAATTTTCCGGTGATGTCAGCCAATGTTACCCTATGGAAGAAAAGTGAGTTATCGGCTTTTGGGTAAGTACTTGACTGGCAAAGTTAAGATTTTGGGCATAGACTCAGGGGTCTCTCAAGGTCAGGTAAGTACAGTTGTTTCACCCCCAGCGGCACAGGGGCGTCTGGGTGCAGAGCGAGTTAGGCCCAATGTTATCCTATGGCAGGCAGGGGGCCCTTGGTTGGTGGCTGCTGGCTAGCAGGCCACGCGGCTGTGGGAGCTGGGCTCCGGGTCACTTGCTCAGGGTAAATGGGGAAGTAGATTAGGACAAAGGTTGCACTGCCAGGGGCACTCGGGCGGCTGGGTGCAGGGTGCTTTTGAGCCTTCGGGCGCTCAATGGATTGCAATGGAGAAGCTCAAGAACAAACACAGGCTGCAAGCTCGGGGACGAAGATTCTTCAGGTGCCCCCACCACTTCAAGAGGTAAGTTGGGTAGTTGGAGGATAGGTAGGTACCCCGGAATTGGGCACAGGGGGCCGCAGGGCGCCGGGTGCAGGGGTGCCTTTTGGTGTCGGGAAATCTTACCCTCTGTTGATCGCGGTTGGGGGTCCCTGGTTCCGAGGCTGCAGGCGTCGTCCGGAGCGTCGAGGTGGGTCCTTGGGGGCCGGATTCGGGATCACAGTCGCCGGGGGGACGTCCTCAGGGTCTTTGTCCACTCCCACACAGGCCAGGCTTGGCGGGTGCAGAGGGTGCAAGGTTCGCGGTTCCTGGCTGCTGCCAGGGGTCAGTTACTTGCTTTGAGCAGAGCCACTGCTCGTGGGAGTCCCAGATGCTCAGAGTCACAAGGTAGCCAGGTCCTCCGGGGTTGGTGAGGTTGCTGGCCACAGGAGGTGCCGAGATTCAGCAGGGTCGAGGGTCGACAGGCCGGTAGGGCTGGGGCCAAAGCAGTTGGTGTCTTCCTCTTCTTAGCAGCTGCGCGGCAGGTCTTCTTTCTTCTTGATCTTCTTTGCTGTTTCAGAATCTGGAATCTGAGGAAGGAATGTTCAGGGAGCCCCTAAATACTGAATTTAGGGGTGGTTACAGGTAGGTAAGGGCAGGGACCAATGGGTCCCTTCCCTGGGGTGGGTACACCCCCTATTCTGCCACTCTCCAGTGGGAGGGGGCAGGAGCCTGTCCCTGGTTGGCTGGGTCCCCCATCCTCAAGATGGCGGGGACTCGAGTTTGTGCTTCACCTCGCCTCCCCACCTTAGGGGTGGAGTTGGCAGAGGTGGGCACAACCCATTTCCTGCCTCTGGTTTTCCCGCCGGTTCTCCCGCCAGAAGTGGGGGTAGAACCAGTGGGGACCAGTTTGCTGGAAGCAGCAAATGGTCTGGGGAAGCTCAAAAGGCGGCAGGCCTTTGAAGCTTCCCCTGCCCATCCTGGGGAGGAGGCTTTGGCACCTCGCCCCAGGATGCGCATTGTTTCAGGCCCCTGAGAGCAGAGGCTCTCGACCCAGGGGTCCAGAAACATGTCTGGTGGTGGCAGCCACTCAGTCCGGACACTGGAGGTCGGGTTGGTTTCAGGGGGCATCTCTAAGATGCCCTCTGGAGTGCGTTTTACATTAAATCCCAAACTGGCCTCAGTGTGGGTTTAATGTGCTGAGAAGTTTGATACCAAGTTTTCAGTGGGGCCATTATGGTGCTGTGGAGTTCGTAATGACAGACTCCCAGCACCATATACTCTTAATGGCAGCACTGCACTTACAATGCCCAAGAATGGACTTGGGCACTGTAGGGGCACAGGGCTCATGCCTCTGTGCCCTCACTACTGGCATAGTGCACCCAGCTAGAGGGGTTGCTGACCTAGGCCAGGGCAGTGGTTTGTAGGCATGGCACACAGGGATGTGTGCCATGTCGACTCTTCACTTTGTTCTGCACCAAGACACGCAGCCTGCAAAGGCAGTATGTGTGTGTAAAGGTACAGGGTCCCTAAGGGTGGCACAACAAGTGCTGCAGCCCTTGGGGGCCTGCCCTGGTCACAGTGCGCTGGGTACCCATGGTACCATTTACCAGGGGCTGACCTGTGGCCAGGGATGCCAATTGGGTGTAGGCATCAATGCAGTTTTAGGGAAGGAACACAGGCCCTGGGTACCTGGTTGGCAGGAGCCCAGGGCACACTGAGTCAAAGCACATCAGCAATTCAGCAAAAAGTGGGGGCAACCATGCAAGAAAGATGGCACTTTCTCACACCACCTCCTTCACCTACTACTCATCACACCCACTAATTCACCACCACCACTATCACCTGACCCACAGGATGAAGGGGATGATGATAGGCCACAAGATGTTGACCCATGGGAGGATTATGAACTGATCCACACACAGATACTGACCCTGACTTGTACCCGTCCAGGCCATCACCGCCTGCCGACAATATAGGCTACATTAAGCTTCTTAATAGAGCTGCTCATTACCATGGGGTGGAGCTACATAAGGAGGCTATAGAGGAGGACTTCTTGTTTGAGACCCTAAGTTCCTCTCAGAAAACTACACATACACGACCAATGCTTAAGGGGATGCTTAAGCATACAGATGATGTTTTTAAAGATCCTGTAAGGGCAAGAATCAACACGCTCTGCCTACATCAAGGGTCCGCTGCCCTTAGACTCTCTTGTGGTTTCCAATGCTCGCAAGAGAGCGAACTCGCAGACCACAGGTGAGGCCCCTCGTCCGGGTAAGGAGTCCAAGTTAATTGATGCCTCTGGCAAAAGGGTAGCCTCACAAGCAGCTAATCACTGGCGCATCACTAATGCTCAGGCTTTGTTAGCCAGATATGATAGGGCTCATTACGATGAGCTAGAAAAACTTATGCAATTTCTGCCTGATGAGCACAAATCTTAGGCAGATGATCTTATCCAGGAGGGCAAACTTATCACCAATACCTCCATCAAGTGCGCATTAGATGCAGCAGACACAGTAGCGCGCGCAGTAAACACCAGCGTACTGCTACGCAGACACGCATGGTTGAGAATTTCAGGTTTCAAACCTGAGGTACAGTCCTCCATTCCCAATCAACCTTTTGATAAGGAACACGTCTTTGGTCCAGCAGTGGACACCTCACTGGAAAAAATGAAGAAGGACACTGAGGTCGCAAAGTCCATGGGGGCTTTACAGTTACCTGTAAGTAGGGGTTCCTTTTGGCGCTCCTTTTACAGGGGTCTATCCAAAAATATTACCACAGAAAATCCCTCCTCCTCTTACAAGGGCAACAACCAATCGCCCTCATCAAGAGGATATTTTAGAGGAGGTTTTAGAGGAAACAATGGCAAGGGAAGAGGCAGAGGCAACTCCACACGCACGTCCCCGCAAATAACAAACAGTGACTTCCTTCCGCTACCCCCCGATCATTCCACTCCTGTTGGGGGACGTCTCTCTCAATTTCTCCCTGGGTGGAACACCATCACCTCAGACAAATGGGTTCTACAAATTATCCAATATGGTTACTGCCTGGAACTTACAGACACTCTCCCAAACATTCTTCCAAGATCACATGCAATGTTACAGGAACATCTTACCCTTCTAAAAAAAGAAGTTTTCTCTCTGTTGGAGAAAAGAGCTATAGAACCAGTCCCATTAAAACATCAAAGAACCGGGGTATACTCCCTGTACTTCTTACTTCCCAAAAAGGACGGCTCTCTCAGGCCTATACTAGATCTCAGAGAACTAAATCTATACATTCAGTGTGACCACTTTCACATGGTCACTCTCCAGCAAGTGCTCCCGCTCCTTCAACAAGGTGACTTTCTGTCCACTCTGGACTTAAAGGACGCCTATTTCCATATCCCAATAGATCCTGCTCACCGCAAATACCTCAGGTTTGTAGTAGCAGGCCAGCACTATCAGTTCAAGGTGCCCTCATTCGGAGTAAATACTGCACCCAGAGTTTTCACCAAGTGCTTAGCAGTAATCGTAGCTCATCTTCGAAGACAACACATTCACGTCTTCCCATATCTGGACGACTGGCTCATAAAAGCCAGTTTGCAAGAAATCTGTCTCCATCACACTCACAAAACAGTGCAGTTGCTCCACGATCTTGGATTCACAGTAGACCCGTCCAAATACCATCTACAGCCATCTAACACACAGGCATATCTGGGAGCCACAATAGATACACAAAAAGCTTTGGCCTACCCCAATCCGGCCAGAATCTGCAACATGCAGACTCTGCTCTGCCAGTTTCAGCTTCAACACTCATTGCCAGCTCGAGTGTTCATGCAGTTACTAGGGATGATGGCGTCTTGCATACTGATAGTCCCCTACGCAAGACTTCACATGCGTCCCCTTCAGGAGTGCTTAGCACGTCAGTGGAACCAGGCTCAGGGTCTGTTATCAGATCTAGTGTTGGTGGACGGCTGCACCCATCGCTCTCTGCAGTGGTGGAATCCACAAAAGCTTTCAAAAGGGCGGCCCTTCATGGACCCGGTTCCACAGATAGTGCTAACAGCAGATGCATCGCTCACTGGTTGGGGAGCTCATCTCCAGACGCATACAATTCAGGGCATGTGGAGCCTGCAGCAAAAGCAGCTTCACATAAATCATCTAGAGCTGCTAGCGATTTTTCTAGCGCTCAAAGCGTTTCAGGTTCATCTAGTAGGCAAAGCTGTCCTGATCCGTACAGACAACATGACAGCAATGTACTACATACAAAAACGGGTGTCTTGCTTCGCCTTTCAGATAATACAGAATCTCCCGCACGGTGGCTCAAACCCACGGCGAAGCAGGAGACATAACACAATAACACCTTTAGAAAAGGGTTTTATTTTACAAAATGCAAAGACTCTCTTTTTAGAATAAGGCTTGGGGTTTTATTTTACACAATGCTATCTAACAGAAAGGGTTTCCCAGAAGCTAAATGCACACATTCAAATACACATAGAGCTATATATATTTATTTGCAAGCAATAATAACACACTTGGCAAATGCAACAGTTAAATGCATGAATATTACCATGAATAAACAAGCAGCAAATAATGAGTAGGCTGTCCGGTTTTAGCTTTAAAACTATATTAACAGATAAAACCCCACCGAAAGGGAAATAGCCCTCACCAGTATAAACATATAAACACTGAAAAAACACCTGCACAGCCACAAACTAAATGCCATTCAAAGAAAGGAAAAAGAGAGTGAAAGTAATTTTTTTCTTCCTGAAGGGGCCAATACTATGTAACTTTGTTATACAAGCTAGCAGCAAGAAAGACTGGGCTAACATTATTCTGCTTGAGTTTTGTTGTTTAGGGATGTCACTAAAATATTGTGTCTTCTTCCTATTGCTTTTTTCAGTTTTGTCGTTTTTGGTCTAAAGATGCAGGGTTTAGAAGCATGTTTAAGGTCTTGTTTAAATATTTTACAAACTGTAGAAAATTAGGAAATATCAAAATCATATTTGATATTTTGGCTGCGTTTGATTCTTTCACTGATAGGTCAAATGGCTGGGAATCTTTCCCAATACGTGTCATCACATTTACCCACAGAGAATGGGTAAAAACCCTTGATACATCAGCCCCCAGTTTCTAGTGAGTCAGTATTGATAGTAGGTGAATTGCCAACACCTCAGGCTTTAAACATTCAATGCAAGGTATAGTGACAGGTATATGTGAAAAGAGTGCTGTCACCAAGCATCTAGTATAGTTGTGAAAACATGACACCAGACTTTTGGAAAACATGGAACGCAGTGTCACTTGGAATGCTCTGCAAAAAGGTTCTTTCCAAGTTCAGCAAAGATTGGAGTGATATGTTCGTATTTGCAGTGATTCAGCTATGTATATGAAAAAGTTATGTGATGACCTGTCAAAATTGATACCCGAGCTTAAGTGCTTCCCTGTAAGATGGAATGCTGAAAGCATCTTTATAATCTTCAGAGTTAATGAGGAATGCTATTGGCTTTTTAGTTCATTCTGGTGCACTGTTTTCTTATGCACAGAAACTAAAACGCAAATATTTATCATTTCATGCTTTTGTGTGGCATCAAAAAAAGAGTCATCCCAACTGTCCCTTAGCTGATGGTTCTCAGCACGGGGCTATGAATGCTATATTATCCATGTGGCAACCATTTACAGAATGTTTGCTGAGTGATGATGCCAAAGGCAAGAAATGTGAGGATCTTTGGTCGCATATTGATAGTGATGTAAAAACAAGTACACTCTACAGCATTCTTAAATTTTTACAGGAAAACATAACTGCTGTAGTGGACATAATAAAAAAACTAGAGTCTGAAAACACCCTTGTCTGCCAAGTGTTCAGCATAATTGGTGTACATGTGAAACATCTCCTTGAGAGTTGGCTGGGCGACACCTTCAGTGACTTTGGCACTGCAACATGTTCCATGTTAGAGTTCTTGCCACTTGGTAAGCAAAGCAAGCAAAGCAATGTTAAAGAGCATTTCAGGAACTTTTATTTTACAATGAATGAGAAATGGCTTGCAATGATGCATAGAAATGTCCCTTCACCACCAATGGCATTTGAAGTCAATGAAACCTCACTGTGGTACTCTGTACAAGTTCTAGATCCTTTCCATATAGGGGAATTTCCTCCGTAGTTTCAAAAGTGCTGCTTCATTTTTGACTGCTTCAATAACTGAGGGCATAAGCGCCCAGCTCAACGCAATTGTTGCAGAACCCGCCCTGAGAATCGCAATCTTCAAGTGCACCAGTATTGGCATGGAAAGCTATGTCAGTAGCCAGAGTTAACAAATTGTGTACTGGCTGTTTTGGCGTTGCCCGTCTCAAGTGCCAATGTTGAGAGGGCCTTTTCACAGAAGTTTACATGAGCAGGAAAGAGCGAGCGCACATGACCAAAGACTCACTGAAGAAGTATTGTATGGTGTACTACAATAAGTTTAATTTGCACAAATCTATTTGGACCTCATATACACTATACGTACACTGTCTATATACCATGCACTATCAGTGTAGAAAGCAATCAATAATAAAAGCAAAATGTTCCATAAACACCGGAAAAACACTGTTTCTGTTGTTTTTAATGGCGCGAAAATGTGTAACCACTGATACCACAGTTTTTTTAAGGTATTGAAATCACTTGAAAACACTGAAAAAACCCCACCAGAATTTACCAAAAATAGAAACTGAAAACAGGAAAGCCTAAATATGAGATAACACTCAAGCAAAATATAATATGCTGGACGTCCTGCAAGAGATCAGAAAGATATATACACACTAGATACATCAAATGATTACTTTGGATGTGCACCTTACTCAGTCACACATCACAAAGAAAACACCTCAAATGATCAAAGCCACTGGCCACACATCACAATGGCAATAATCAAAGCTCAAACACCCCAAATGACCACAGCCACTAGAACCACGCATCACGATGGCACTAGTCAGAAACAAATCACCTCACCCGATCGTTCACTCGACATCCTTGCCAATTCACGCTGGGGGGCCCGTTCACAGCTGGCTTGGACTCTCGACCGGGACTCAAGTTCTGTTTGTCTTACAGCAGTACGTCTACTCTGTAAGTGAGCGCCCACTCAACTGTCAACAAACACCAGCTTTATAGTCTCAAAACTCGCACTAGAAGGTTCGCGAAACCTTCCCCCTGCGCCAGAGGAATCTTACCAGGACTGGCCAGCTTCCAAGCGAGTATTCCATGGCAGGAAGGTGTTCCCACGTCCCCTCTACATTCTCGCATGTTCCAGCCTTTATCTTGATGAAGCTCACGAAAGCCTTCCAGGGTACATTAAACAATCTCTCACAAAAACAATCCTTGAACGTGATTAACCCAAACAACTTGCAAGTGTGTCTGTGCGCGCAGATAAAGCTCAGGCCAGGCAGAGTCAGAATTCAGGATGACATGAGGCCATGTCAAAGCCAATAGTAAGAACTTCATAATACTACCAATGTACAACACAATGCACATTTGTGCACCACTGCTCATATCACTGCACTTCGAGACCAAAAAGTACATTCCGCACCTCTCTCTCTCATGCTTTCAAATGCACATCCCACACGTTCTGTTCTTGGCAAGGCTGTCCTACTCCGTGACAGCTCCCACTGAAAGACAACAAGATTACAAGAAAGAAACCTTTAAGAGAAACAAGGCATATGCAGGATGTCGTATATTCAGGCTAGCATAAAATAACACACCAAAGTCAATTAAAATAATGGTAGTCAAAGGTCATCACAGGGTGTCAGACCACAAGAGTGCCTCTAGCACTACAACGGGGAGGGGGAAACACACTCTCTCCAGCGGTCACAACTAGCACAGACCATCTGGAGATGGGCCATACGTCACAAAATGTTTCTCCTGGCAGAACACCTTCCAGGAGTAAACAATCAGATTGCAGATCTGCTCAGTCGTCAAAGACAACAGATCCACTAATGGGAACTCCACCCTCAAGTTCTCCTCCCATTCTTCCAAATGTGGGGTTTTCCGGACATAGATCTGTTGGCCACAAACCTAAACGCAAAATGCACAAGCTTCACATCCAGACATCCACACCCATTGTCCCAGGGCAATGCACTATGGACGAATTGGTCAGGGATATTTGCCTACGCTTTTCCACTTCTCCCACTCATTCCATTAGTGGTTCAGAAGCTCAGACAGGCGTCCCTGACATTAATCCTAGTTGCTCCTACATGGGCCCGACAACCCTGGTTCACAACCCTGTTGGAGCTCTCAGTAGTTCCTCACCAAAAACTACACCTCACTCCCAATCTGCTCACTCAGAGCCATAGAGAGATAAGACACCCAGATCCCAGCCATCTCAACCTTGCGATCTGGCACCTGAAATCCTAGAGTTTGGTTACCTCAATCTTCCGCCAGACTGCATGAACATTATCAAAGAGGCTAGACGTCCTACCTCAAGAGTATGCTATGCAGCAAAGTGGAAGCGATTTGTGATATACTGCACTAACAATCACATAGATCCACTGAATGCTTCAGTTCAAAACATCATTTGCTATTTATTACATCTACAGCGTTCCAATTTGGCGTATTCTTCCATACGCTTACATCTTGCTGCAATAGCTGCATATCTATAGAACCGACAACATCTGTCTCTTAGAGTGCCTGTCATTAAAGCATATATGGAGGGGCTTAAAAAAATCATTCCTCCAAGACTTCCACCTGCTCCAGTGTGGAATCTCAACATTGTCCTCACCAGGCTAATGGGTCCTCCCTTTGAGCCATTGCATAAATGTGAGATTCAATTTCTCACTTGTAAGGTAGCTTTCCTCATAGCCATCACATCTCTGAGGAGAGTGGGTGAGCTTCAGGCGCTAACCATAGAAGAACCGTTCTTACAAATACACCAAAACAAAGTGGTTCTTCGAACCAACCCTACATTTCTACCAAAGGTCATTTCTGCCTTTCATATCAACCAATCTGTTGAGCTGCCTGTGTTCTTCCCTCAACCAGATTCTGTGGCAGAACATGCGTTGCACACTTTAGATGTGAAAAGAACAATTCTTTACTATATAGAAAGGATGAAACCTTTCGGTAAGACAAAACAACTATTTGTCGCTTTTGCTCCACCACATAAAGGCAATACTATATCAATAACAGGCATTGCAAGATGGATAGTCAAGTGCATTCAAATATGCTATGCAAAAGCAAAAAGAACACTAACAATTCCCCCCTAGAGCACACTCCACACGCAAACTATGGGCTTCTCTGGCTTTCTTAGGAAATATACCCATAGATCATATCTGTCTGCAAAGCGGCAACATGGTCTACACCTCACACATTCACAAAACATTACTGTGTAGATGTGTTAGCAAGACAGCAAGCTAGTGTGGGCCAAGCAGTTTTACGTACACTATTTCAAACAACTGCAACAGCTACAGGTAAGCCACTGCTTTGGGAAGATAACTGCTGTATAGTCTATGCACAGCATGTGATCTACAGCTCACATGCCTCAAACGGAAAATGCTATTTACCCAGTATGCATCTGTTCTTGGCATGTAGAGCTGTAGAGTCGCATGCGCACACCCGCCTCCCCAGGTACCTATACCTGTTGCAGTTACATCTTACTTAGATACATATACACATGGACATCTCTTACTACTCTTACTAACTCCATTATCACCCTCTGCGGCAAACAATCTAACAATGGATTCAATGCCCATGCGCACTATCACCGAAAGGAGGAGTCACCTACCTCGTGACTGGGAAAGACTTCTTGGAACAAAAACAAAGTGCAAACATCCGGACCCAACACTAGATGGCAGGCTATGCACAGCATGTGACTCTACAGCTCTACATGCCAAGAACAGATGCATACTGGGTAAATAGCATTTTCCTTACCAATCAGAAGTCAGTATTTAAGAAGGACAATGACACAAAGCCAATGACAAATATGGGCGGAGAGTGCACAAGGCTTCCACAGCATAACCTACTACAGCATGCCTCGCAGAGCGAGCAGCGCATGCGGGCTGCTGCTAGGCTTGACCTAAAAAGTTATATTAGCTAATCTTAGCTGTAGCTTAAGGTTTGCAGTTATCAAAGTGAGTTTCAAAACATGAAGCCTCAATCTCAGGAGGACGGGCAATGAATTGGACATGCATTATCGTCCCTTTTTAAAAAAAGAAATCAGTGGGTTAAAGTAATGTTTTGGAGTTTCTGTTGTGGCTTTATTAACGTGTTTTCTTCAAAACTTGTTAAACCCTAAATCACGTATCAGAATGTCCGACAGTGATATGTCAAATTTAAAGCAATCTCTGCGTTTGTACTTATTCTAAATTTGGCCCTTCCTACCTAAAAGACCCAGCGAAGCGCAGCTTTTCTGAGAGCTTTAGCAATAAACACTCAAACCCTTTCGCTGGCGCACCCTGGAGATGCCTGCAGCAGTCTGCGCATGCTCGAGTGACATCATACAGGCGATCTACTCAAGTGTTCCCTAAAGAAGCTCCAACCACTCCTGAAACGCTTCCGACATCTCTTCGTATGTTCGGATGTGAAACGTCACCGGATTCAAAGAGAGCTTTTGTCCCATTATAATGCCCCGGACTAGCGTGAAATGACTCGCAGTAAATCTAAAGTAAACTGGTCATTCAGGTCTGAGTGGTATTCTTCTCTCGGTCAGGGTAGCTCAGTGGCTGCATGCATTAACAAAACCCAATTACTAGTCATGTGGCACAATGTTCAAAGCATGTGAGCTTATTGTACGTATTTTAAGCCATACCCTTTGATCGCCTACACCATGTCTCTTTAAAAGGATTCAATTTAGAGCCCACCCCAGCTTTTCTCATCTCACTTAGTGAGTGGAGAGGTGTGGTGCAGCGGCCAGGGCAGCTGACTTCGGAGCACAGGGCTCACGGTTTGATCCTTGGCTCCGGCGGCAGCTCAGATCAGCACCATGTGACTCTGGGCAATAGCTCACTTAATTTCCACGACGGCCCCCAGCGCCTTGAGACCCGTAAGGGTGAGTAGTTCGCGCTTTACAAATACGGATTTATTTTATTTATTTATTTATTTTTTACTTAAAGCACTGCTCTCACGTCCTAGGATCCCTTTTATCCTTCTTCCTCCCTTACTCTTCCGGACAACGCCTCCATGGCCGTCTGACTATCTACAAGCAGCAAAACAGAGCATGCAAATAAAACAAAAGTAAAAAACATTGCCATTATTAACGCCAACAGCTCTAACTTTCACAAATGCGAGACCTATTGCATTGCAAATGCTTGTTCTACTTGTTGTGGCACGTATACTGTATACTAGAGCAGGGTAGTTAAAATAAACATTTTAAACTTTTCTCGTGTCTCTGTCAGATCTTATTGTGGACTGGTACGAGAGTGAGAGCGAAAGGGCGTGTCCTGTAACCGCGATCCCTGAGAGGGTCGGGAGTGTTGTGTTCTGTGGTGTCTGATCACTTGTTTCTCTGTGAGTGAGTAGGAGGGCAAGTGAGACACTATAGCTAGTCGGTCCCCGGGCTCTTGTGTACTCAGGTGGTAGGATGACTCAGTCTCTACCTCCTAAGGTTCCATGATCCCTAGCATAGTTCTGTGACTGCAGAATCCCTGCGAAAGAATCATGACATGCGTTCATTCTGTCTGGCTAGACCTCACTTCAGACAGTAGCGCGTCACTCTTATTGGCGGAGGGGGTGATGTCACCATGGCAACTCGTAAGACTCTTTATGTGTGTGCCTCACATCAATACAAACAACTCTGTGCAATTGTTTTTAGGTTGAGCCTCGGCAGCGCATGTGCTGCTCTGCGAGGCCTGCTGTATTAAGGTATGGAATAGAAGCTCCGCCCATTTCCCGTCCATCTTTTCAAGTGGCTCCTGTTACTGTCCTTTCGAAATCGTTGCTTTTCATTCGCGAATAGGCTTACTAGTCCCTCCTTGGTACCACCCGGTCTGCATTTGTTGCCTCCCATAAGGACCGGACCTTTTACTTGTGGTCTTACACGGTCTGCTTTATCTAGTTGGTGAGCACTATGTCCTTTAATGAACTTCCCCTATTCCACACACGATGTTGCAGCATGCCGCCCGTTTTTATATTGTTATTATTAATGTATTTATTCTTTAATTTACAGCGCAGTCCGCTTTCACTTGAGCCCCTGCGCTTCTTTATTGATTTAATTTGCAGCGCGGTCCGCTTTCCCTTTCGTTGCAGCACTTTATTTAATTTACGGCCGCACTTCATTATTTATTTAATTTGCAGCGCGGCCCGCTTTCCCTTTCGCTGCAGCACTTTATTAATTTACGGCCGCACTTCATTATTTATTGAATTTGCAGCGCGGTCCGCTTTCCCTTTCGCTGCAGCACTTTATTTAATTTACGGCCGCACTTCATTATGTATTGAATTTGCAGCGCGGCCCGCTTTCCCTTTCGCTGCAGCACTTTATTTAATTTACGCCGCACTTCATTATGTATTGAATTTGCAGCGCGGCCCGCTTTCACTTTAGAGGCCGTGCTACAGAAACTTTCTTCCTTAATTTTTTTTCCGCTTTGGGTGAAAGTGCCCCATACCGCGCTTTCACTTTAATGTTAGCCACACCCCTTTCTTTAGACTCTGCTCACTGTACCCTGAATACGGCGAGCAGCATCTAAAGAAAGGGGCGCGGCCACTAGGAAAGTGGTCTCGTATTTGTGAGAGTTTTAGCTATCAGCATTAGAAATGACAATGCCTTTTACATATGTGTTGCTTTTAAAAACACATAAATAAAAGGCATGGTCACTTACAATGCCAATAGCTTAAACTCTCGCGAATGCGAGAGCTATTGCATTACAAATGCTCGTTATGGAAAGCATGCTGATGTCCATGAAAGAAGTATTGTCAATAAAGAAATGTGCAACTGTGAAAAAAGAAATCTATGATGTTTTCATATAACGACACCAGTGAATACCGGGTTCAGTTTTCAAAGAGAATACACGTATCTGGGGTCCGTGTTTTTTAAATAAAATATATCATGTTAGAAAGGGGACATCACTGGTGGCGCGTTGTAATGTATAAACCTTACCCTGTGTTCAGCAGGACTATCCGGGATGTCCTTCGAGGAGTTACTGCAGCTACAGAGTAAAGTTGGGACCAAACTCTACAATCAGATGGTGTTTGGAGCCAAGACGGGGCCCTCGGCTGCGGAGAACACCAGGAAGAAGCCTCGTCTGAACAAGAACAGGTGTGGGAGCTCCAGAAGGCTTTGGGGTTGGGAGTGCGCTTGCCTGTTTATTACAACTCGTGTACGGGATAAATGCAGATTGGAGTTATAAGTTGGGCATCTTGTTACACTCTGTGGGGAACACTTACAAACCTTGGCGCCTGGTGCTGGGTGAGGCCAGTAGAACTCTCCTAAGCGACTGCGAGGCAAGGGGATGGCTCGCTCCTCACTCTCCCAGTGACTATAGACTGAGAACCGCATGGTCTGGAGCTCTTAATGACTTAGCTGCCAGGACAGGGGGTGGCCTGTAGCGGCCAAGGGCGGTGGTGGCCTGTAGCGCCCAACGGCGGTGGTGGCCTGTAGCGGCCAAGGGCGGTGGTGGCCTGTAGCGCCCAACGGCGGTGGTGGCCTGTAGCGGCCAAGAGCGGTGGTGGCCTGTAGCGGCCAAGGGCGGTGGTGGCCTGTAGCGCCCAAGGGCGGTGGTGGCCTGTAGCGGCCAAGGGCGGTGGTGGCCTGTAGCTGCCTTCAACTGCAGTCTTTTAATAGGACTCATCAGAAACCCCTCATGGCTTAGCTGTCTGGGAGCGGTGCTGGTCAAAGGCCCTGAATACAGTGACTGAGAGCAGCTTTCACCTGTCGCTCTGAATGAAGTGCCTGAGAGCAGCGTTGGTCTGTCGCTCTGAATGAAGTGCCTGAGAGCAGCGTTGGCCTGTCGCTCTGAATCAAGTGCCTGAGAGCAGCGTTGGTCTGTCGCTCTGAATGAAGTGCCTGAGAGCAGCGCTGGTCTGTCGCTCTGAATGAAGTGCCTGAGAGCAGCGTTGGCCTGTCGCTCTGAATCAAGTGCCTGAGAGCAGCGTTGGTCTGTCGCTCTGAATGAAGTGCCTGAGAGCAGCGCTGGTCTGTCGCTCTGAATGAAGTGCCTGAGAGCAGCTCTGGCCTGTCGCTCTGAATGAAGTGCCTGAGAGCAGCTCTGGTCTGCCGCTCTGAATGAAGTGCCTGAGAGCAGCTCTGGTCTGTCGGTCTGAGTGAAGTGCCTGAGAGCAGCTCTGGTCTGTCGCTCTGAATGAAGTGCCTGAGAGCAGCGCTGGTCTGTCGCTCTGAATGAAGTGGCTGAGAGCAGGTCTGGTCTGTCGCTCTGAATGAAGTGCCTGAGAGCAGCGCTGGTCTGTCGCTCTGAATGAAGTGCCTGAGAGCAGCTCTGGCCTGTCGCTCTGAATGAAGTGCCTGAGAGCAGCGCTGGTCTGTCGCTCTGAATGAAGTGCCTGAGAGCAGCTCTGGTCTGTCGCTCTGAATGAAGTGCCTGAGAGCAGCGCTGGTCTGTCGCTCTGAATGAAGTGCCTGAGAGCAGCTCTGGTCTGTCGCTCTGAATGAAGTGCCTGAGAGCAGCTCTGGTCTGCCGCTCTGAATGAAGTGCCTGAGAGCAGCTCTGGTCTGTCGCTTTGAATGAAGTGCCTGAGAGCAGCGCTGGTCTGTCGCTCTGAATGAAGTGCCTGAGAGCAGGTCTGGTTTGTCGCTCTGAATGAAGTGCCTGAGAGCAGCGCTGATCTGTGGCCATGAATGCAGTTTTCATCAAAAAGAATGGACTCAGAGGGCATTAAGGTCCAGCACAATAGATACAGGAAAGGGAGTTTGCAGTTCCTATCAGAATATGTGATTCTACTCCGGTCAGACAAGTTCTAAGGAGTCAGCAGGGAACGCGACTCTTTCGGAACAAGCCCAGTTGCGTGCTGGAAAACATCGAGATCAAATTTAGAAAACCCAGGATCAGCCGATGACAAAGATCACGAACCATTGTAAGTACAGCATTGCCAACCTTGACTTCTGCACGAGAGAGGGCCATCATACAACTACTCTCCGGGTTATTTAAGATCATGGGTTCTCTAAATTTGATCTCTGTTTTCCAGCACGCAACTGGGCGTGCAGCCGTGCTCGACTCGAGGAGTCATTATTGAAACCCTACTAGGGTGAGTGTAGACCGTAATGGACAGAGTGAATTGGATGTTTAAATATGTCATGTTTGTTTGTGGTGTCTGTCACGTCCACGTTTTACAAGATGGTAATCACTTAAGCCTGAGCATGTTCAACGATGCCACGCATGCATTGGTGTCCCACGCCTTAAGTATAACATAGCAACATGGCCTTGGTGATAGTGTTTGTATATTTCTACGCTACGGGTCAATTCCAAGAATTCTTTTTAAAACAACCTCTGAGAGGTATGTGTGATTGGTTGTACATAGAAGTAATCACTCACTGAAACTCCAATCACTATGTAGATTAGGTTGCACTAGTCCTGAAGAAAAGCCACACGATCATTTGTATGACTTATTTAGGCTTGAAACATGTTGACCCAACAGCTATCTTAGATAATTAAATCTAGTAGATGGCTTCACTATTTTTAACCTAGGCAGGAGGACTCAGTCATTAAAATTAAACATTAGTTGTGTCGAGTACCCCCTGTCCTATTTTTAACATTCCGTTCATACCTATACACTTACTTCACTATTCTACACCCAGATCCACACATCTATCCTTCAGACGGCTTACTAAAAGACCTCCGGTAAAGATCCCCCAGTGAGGGTACCCGTCGGGCATTGCAGCGCCGGCCCGACGTGGAGCAAAAGCCCGATGATGAAACATGACACCCATCTAGGTGTGTGAGGACACTTGCTCCGCTTCCTGCTGACTCTTTAGAACTTCTCTGACCTGAGTAGAATCACATACTCTGATAGAAACTACATACTCCCTTTCCTGTAGCCATGAATGCAGTGCCTGAGAGCAGCTCTGATCTGTTGCTCTGAATGCAGTGCCTGAGAGCAGCGCTTATCTGTCGCTCTGAGTGATGTGCCTGAGAGTAGCGTTGGTCTGTCGCTCTGAGTGATGTGCCTGAGAGCAGCTCTGGTCTGTTGCTCTGAATGAAGTGCCTGAGAGCAGCGCTTATCTGTCGCTCTGAGTGATGTGCCTGAGAGCAGCGCTGGTCTGTCGCTCTGAATGCAGTGCCTGAGAGCAGCGCTTATCTGTCGCTCTGAATGCAGTGCCTGAGAGCAGCGTTGGTCTGTCGCTCTGAGCGAAGTGCCTGAGAGCAGCTCTGGTCTGTTGCTCTGAATGAAGTGCCTGAGAGCAGCGCTGGTCTGTCGCTCTGAATGCAGTGCCTGAGAGCAGCTCTGGTCTGTCGCTCTGAGCGAAGTGCCTGAGAGCAGCTCTGGTCTGTCGCTCTGAATGAAGTGCCTGAGAGCAGCGTTGGTCTGTCGCTCTGAGCGAAGTGCCTGAGAGCAGCTCTGATCTGTAGCTCTGAATGAAGTGCCTGAGAGCAGATCTTGTCTGTCGCTCCGATTGAAGTGCCTGAGAGCAGTTCTGCTCTGTCTCTCTGGGAGTGCCTGAGAGCAGCGCTGGTCTGTCGCTCTGAATGCAGTGCCTGAGAGCAGCTCTGGTCTGTTGCTCTGAATGAAGTGCCTGAGAGCAGCTCTGGTCTGTGGATATGAAGGAAGTGCCTCAGAGCAGCTCTGGTCTGTCGCTCTGAATGAAGTGCCTGAGAGCAGCTCTGGTCTGTGGATATGAAGGAAGTGCCTAAGAGCAGGGTTGGTCTGTCGCTCTGAATGAAGTGCCTGAGAGCAGCTTTCACCTGTCGCTCTGAATGAAGTGCCTGAGAGCAGCGCTGATCTGTCGCTCTGAATAAAGTGCCCGAGAGCAGCGTTGGTCTGTCGCTCTGAATGAAGTACCTGAGAGCAGTGCTGGTCTATCGCTCTGAATAAAGTGCCAGAGAGCAGCGTTGGTCTGTCGCTCTGAGTGAAGTGCCTGAGATCAGTGTTGATCTGTAGCTCTGCATGAAGTGCTTGAGAGCAGCTCTGGTCTGTCGCTCTGAATGAAGTGCCTGAGAGCAGCTCTGGTCTGTCGCTCTGACTGAAGTGCCTGAGAGCAGTTCTGCTCTGTCGCTCTGAATGAAGTGCCTGAGAGCAGCTCTGGTTTGTCACTCTGAATGAAGTGCCCGAGACCAGCGTTGGTCTGTGGATATGAAGGAAGTGCCTGAGAGCAGCTCTGGTCTGTCACTCTGAATGAAGTGCCCGAGAGCAGCGCTGGTCTGTCGCTCTGAATGAAGTGCCTGAGAGCAGCTCTGGTCTGTCGCTCTGAATGAAGTGCCCGAGAGCAGCGTTGGTTTGTCACTCTGAATGAAGTGCCCGAGAGCAGCGTTGGTCTGTCACTCTGAATGAAGTGCCCGAGAGCAGCGTTGGTCTGTCGCTCTGAATGAAGTGCCCGAGAGCAGCGTCGGTCTGTCGCTCTGAATGAAGTGCCTGAGAGCAGGTCTGGTCTGTGGATATGAATAAAGTGACTGAGAGCAGGTCTGGTCTGTGGATATGAATAAAGTGCCTGAGAGCAGCGCTGCCCAGTCGCTCTGAATGAAGTGCGTGAGAGCAGCTCTGGTCTGTCGCTCTGAATGAAGTGCCCGAGAGCAGGTCTGGTCTGTGGATATGAATAAAGTGCCTGATGTGAGAAGTTGGCCTGGTATATGCTGTCCACTAATTAAAGTGGGCACCTTGCACCAGTCCAAACGACCCTTATGGTGATTAGGTCAAAGACAACCTTTATAGAAAGCTATCCTAGTGGTAGCTGTGGAGAGCAGCCTTCAGGCTAAGTCTTGAAGGAATGTAAAGCAGCTTGTTTTACCACACAATCTCTTGAATCACCAAATGAAAAGACACCACACAAGTATATATATCAAATATATATGTATTTATTAATAAACAACTCTCTACTAATCTCTTTATGAGATTAGAAGTCAGGAACATATGTACAAGTCAACTGTTATCACAATAAGTTAAGCACAATTGAATATTACAATCTTAGTTTGCTAGACCTAGGTCTAGGGCATCTAGAATCGAGGGACCCCCAAGAACCACCCCAGGTAGTTGTAGGAGACCCACAGGGGACGGACGCGGTGACCTGACACCGGTGCGAGTCTATGCGCTCAGACGCGATTGAGATTTCAATGTTAAAGGTCCCTTGCGTGTTCGAGGCGAACACACCGATCGGTCCTTGTACGAGTCGAAGGACGCGGTTACAGATAGAGTTGCAAGGGAGATGGACGCGCTGTGTCTAACACAGACGCGAACCTTGTGCAAGTCAGTGCAATGGAGATCTCAGTGTTACAGGCCCTTTGTGTGTTCGAGGCGAACACCGATCGGACTCAGTACGAGTCGAAAGATACAGTTCTAGATAGTGTTACAAAGGAGATGGACGCGGTGTGTCTAACACAGACGCGAACCCTGTACAAGTCAGCGCAATTGTCGCACTTAGAAAATTAGAGTTTTAGGACACTTCGAGGGAAGCTACAAGCAAGTCACTTACAGGGTAAGTAGTTCTAGGGCCCACACCCACAGGAGCACCGTAGTGCTGAAGTTACCTCACCCAGGGGAGCCGGGTGCATAGGTGTTCTTTGGTGTCGGGTCGCGGCGTCGTTTTCAATGGGAGCCAGTGAAGACTTGCTGCTTGCGGCGACAGGAGAAGTGTCCGGAGGAATCCAAGCCTGGATTCAGAAGATGAAAGACCTGAAAGCAGAGGGGACAGTGTTCAAAGTCACTTGGCAGTGACTCGGGGCAAGGAAGATGGATGCCCACCCTCGTCGCAAGATTCAGGTCGTTCGCGGTTGCCTTGACTCTTCAGCCACGAGGTCCAGGAGGCGTCGATGACGACCAGGAGCTGGATTCGGCGTGTCCCACGATGTCTGCAGCTTACTGCGGTGTCGGCGACTCGATTGGAGCCAACAAGCCTTGGTAACAGCAAGTCTCGGGGAAAGTGCGAAGAGGCAATGGCGCAGACCAGCAAGGTCTGTGGGACTCACCCAGCGAGGGTAAGTCAGGGCAGGCCTGGAGCAACCAGGGGAGCCCTTTGGTGTCTTTAGAAAGTCTTCTGGGGACCCACAAGCCGGCTGGCAAGGGATCGCGAAGATGCCTCGGGAGGATTCGCTCACAGGGGCCCACGGTCACTCGGGACGTGGTAGGCCTCTGATCTTCGGAGGGATTCCTGCTGGAGGCTAGGACCACACGTGGTCCAAAGCACAAGTTCGTGGAACGTTGTGAAGGGGTTGCACTTGACAATAGTGCACGGTACCCAGGGGTCGCGGTTCCTCGTCACTCTTGGGGTCCACTGGCCTCAGCTTCGCTGGGGACTCACGATGGCCTTTGAGAAGTCAGGAAATCCACTTCTTGGGCTGCAGGGACTTCGGGCTCCGGCGGGAGCGGCGTAGTTTGCGACCGTCGTTTGTAGTTTTTGGTGCCTGCCAAGCAGGGGAGTCACTCCTTGACTCCAAGGGAGATTCTTCAGTCTTCCAAAGGTAGTGGAACGTCGAAGGTCCGGGATTCTTCTTCAGAGCGTAGTCCAGGGAAATCTAGGGTGCTATGCACAGGTTCCCCCTCTTATACTAAAAGAAAGGGAGGGACTAGCTCTATGACCCTACCTATGGGAGGGTCAGGGAGTGGGTGGCTACACCCACTTCCCTTTGTCCAGTTTCGCGCCAGAGCAGGGGCAGGTAGCCCCTGAGCCGGTTTGAACTGGCATATGCACAGAGGAGCCTTCTGCTCCCCCAGTGCAGGACTTCAAAGCACTCTAAGAGTGCACCCACCCAGCCCCAATACACTAAACCCTGTCTGGAAGGTGGTCACACCCCCTTGGGACAGGATATCTATTGTTGGGCTTCCTCCACTGCGAGTGTTGGTCATCAGCAGGAGGGCAGCCCAGTGTCTGTGACTGGTGGCATCCATTTTGTGATGCCAGGGCTCTGCAGGATTCTACCGCGTTTCCACAGTAGGCACATGTCTATCCCTCTAGAAGGGTGGAATGCTACCCCCGCCGCCAGGACTGGCGGGGGGGGGGGGGTAGTATTCCAAGATGTTTGACACCAAACACGACATGTTTCGATGCAGCCATTCCAAAGTTAGCATTTTATCGCAAGGATATAATGCACTTAAAAGTATATGGTTTAACCGCATCCACAAACAGCACCAGAGAATTGACTCTGAGAGCTGCAGAGGGGCCCTGCTCAGGCAGAGGCACCCCCTCACATAGAAGCCAAGCACCCTGCCCTCGGGATTGATAGGGCCTGCCTTAGGGGTGACTGATAGGTTTATATGCGTGTGTAGGAGAGATATAGGGGACCTATATCTCAGTGAGGGGTGCTAGCACTTCCTCACCCAGGCTGCAGTAGCAGGCCTGTGGTGTCAGATTTAGTCTGCTTCCCAGGGGTGGCATAATACATGCTGCAGCCCCTGGTAGGCCTGTGAAGTACCTATGCCCTTGGTACCTAAGGTACCATATACTAGGGACTCATAAGGTACCACAGTATCCAATCACTATTGCACCTAGAGTGCACTCCAAATCGTTTAGAGAGAACAGAGAGGCTGGGACCCTCATTAGCAGGGTCCCAGCCAGACTATAGCCAGAAACCAGTGTAAACATCAGAAAAAAAGTGGGGGCAACATAAGAGGCAGATCCTGCTCTCCTGGACCTGAGAGCAGCGCTGCCCAGTCGCTCTGAATGAAGTGCCTGAGAGCAGCTCTGGTCTGTCGCTCTGAATGAAGTGCCCGAGAGCAGCTCTGGTCTGTCACTCTGAATGAAGTGCCCGAGAGCAGGTCTGGTCTGTCGCTCTGAATGAAGTGCCTGAGAGCAGCGTTGGTCTGTCGCTCTGAATGAAGTGCCCGAGAGCAGCGTTGGCCTGTCGCTCTGAATGAAGTGCCTGAGAGCAGCGCTGGCCTGTCGCTCGGAATGAAGTGCCTGAGAGCAGCTCTGGCCTGTCGCTCTGAATGAAGTGCCTGAGAGCAGCTCTGGCCTGTCGCTCTGAATGAAGTGCCAGAGAGCAGCGTTGGTCTGTCGCTCTGAGCGAAGTGCCTGAGAGCAGCTCTGGTCTGCCGCTCTGAGCGAAGTGCCTGAGAGCAGCTCTGGTCTGCCGCTCTGAGCGAAGTGCCTGAGAGCAGCTCTGGTCTGCCGCTCTGAGCGAAGTGCCTGAGAGAAGCTCTGGTCTGCCGCTCTGGCGAAGTGCCTGAGAGCAGCGCTGGTCTGCCGCTCTGAATGAAGTGCCTGAGAGCAGCGTTGGCCTGTCGCTCTGAATGAAGTGCCTGAGAGCAGCTCTGGTCTGTCGCTCTGAATGAAGTGCCTGAGAGCAGCTCTGGTCTGTCGCTCTGAATGAAGTGCCTGAGAGCAGCTCTGGTCTGTCGCTCTGAATGAAGTGCCTGAGAGCAGCTCTGGTCTGTCGCTCTGAATGAAGTGCCTAAGAGCAGCGTTGGTCTGTCGCTCTGAATGAAGTGCCTAAGAGCAGCGTTGGT
This sequence comes from Calotriton arnoldi, assembly GCA_963921515.1. NCBI lineage: Eukaryota > Metazoa > Chordata > Amphibia > Caudata > Salamandridae > Calotriton > Calotriton arnoldi. The sequence continues at coordinate 566,439 of CAWUFW010011225.1, read as the reverse complement.
CTGTCGCTCTGAATGAAGTGCCTGAGAGCAGCTTTCACCTGTCGCTCTGAATGAAGTGCCTGAGAGCAGCGCTGATCTGTCGCTCTGAATGAAGTGCCTAAGAGCAGTGCTGGTCTGTCGCTCTGAATGAAGTGCCCGAGAGCAGCGTTGGTCTGTCACTCTGAATGAAGTGCCCGAGAGCAGCGTCGGTCTGTCGCTCTGAATGAAGTGCCTGAGAGCAGGTCTGGTCTGTGGATATGAATAAAGTGACTGAGAGCAGCGCTGCCCAGTCGCTCTGAATGAAGTGTCTGAGAGCAGCTCTGTTCTGTCACTCTGAATGAAGTGCGTGAGAGCAGCTCTGGTCTGTCGCTCTGAATGAAGTGCCCGAGAGCAGGTCTGGTCTGTCGCTCTGAATGAAGTGCCCGAGAGCAGCTCTGGTCTGTCGCTCTGAATGAAGTGCCCGAGAGCAGCGTTGGTCTGTCACTCTGACAGACCAACGCTGCTCTCGGCACTTCATTCAGAGTGACAGACCAACGCTGCTCTCGGGCACTTCATTCACTCTGAATGAAGTGCCCGAGAGCAGCGTCGGTCTGTCGCTCTGAATGAAGTGCCTGAGAGCAGGTCTGGTCTGTGGATATGAATAAAGTGCCTGAGAGCAGCGCTGCCCAGTCGCTCTGAATGAAGTGCCTGAGAGCAGCTCTGTTCTGACACTCTGAATGAAGTGCGTGAGAGCAGCTCTGGTCTGTCGCTCTGAATGAAGTGCCCGAGAGCAGGTCTGGTCTGTGGATATGAATAAAGTGCCTGAGAGCAGCGCTGCCCAGTCGCTCTGAATGAAGTGCCTGAGAGCAGCTCTGGTCTGTCGCTCTGAATGAAGTGACCGAGAGCAGCTCTGGTCTGTCGCTCTGAATGAAGTGCCCGAGAGCAGGTCTGGTCTGTCGCTCTGAATGAAGTGCCCGAGAGCAGGTCTGGTCTGTCACTCTGAATGAAGTGCCCGAGAGCAGCTCTGGTCTGTCGCTCTGAATGAAGTGCCCGAGAGCAGGTCTGGTCTGTCACTCTGAATGAAGTGCGTGAGAGCAGCTCTGGTCTGTCGCTCTGAATGAAGTGCCCGAGAGCAGCTCTGGTCTGTCACTCTGAATGAAGTGCCTGAGAGCAGCTCTGGTCTGTCACTCTGAATGAAGTGCGTGAGAGCAGCTCTGGTCTGTCGCCCTAAATGAAGTGCCCGAGAGCTGCTCTAGTCTGTCGCCCCGAATGAAGTGCCCGAGAGCAGCACTGATCGCTGGCTCCTCGTGATCCAGCTTGCTGTAAGCAGTACTTCTCTCTGCCTGTTCGTAACGATGGTGCCTGCTGTGAGCATCACCGGTTTCTGGCCCAAGAAACAAAGCTGGCTGTACGACTCTATCATCGGTCCATGGCACGTGATCTTTTTGAGGACTCCAAAAGTTCCTCTTCAATGGGGTGGACATTACTGGCCTGTAGTTCTCCAAGTTATGGGGCCAGTTTGTAGTAGTTTCGGCGAGTGGTACCTCTGAATGATGACGCCACAGTGACCACGACACTTGTAACTTCAGTGTTGTTGAATAGTATCTCTTTCTTTCTTGCAGACCAATGGAGATCTCCGCCAAGAAGTCAGCGCCATTTTTAAGGCAGGTGGTCCCTGTGAAGAAGAAGGTTTGTGTTCATCTTAATTCACTGTTAGACGTACACAATAACTCCCTCGTAGCTCCATGTATCGGTTGTTTTCTGTACACTGAAAGCTTGTCTTCGGCAGTTACCTGTGTGCCTTCGATACTTTGTAGTACAGCGCAGTACTGTGCAATGCTTGTCATTGGATGAGTTATCTCTGTGCCTTTCGTACAGTGCAGTTCTGACTGGTACCATGTAAAGCTTGTGCTTGGGAGTGTTCATTCTGTACCTTGAGTACTTTGTAGTGCAGTGTTTGTTTTGGAAGATATACTTATTTGCCTTGTCTTCAGTATAGAACAGAGCAGTAGTGTGTGCTTGTGCTTCGAAGTGTTAATTCTGCTTCTTGAGTATTTTGTTGTGCAGTACAGTGCAGAGTTGTGAGAAGCTTGTCTTTGCAAGTGTTATCCTTGTGCCTTGAGTACGGTGCAGTAGAGTACTGTACAGTGCAGCGCTGTGAGAAGCTCGTCTTTGCAAGTGTTACCCTTGTGCCTTGAGTACAGAAGCACTCTTTGGTTACAGGCTGTTCCAGGTCTACAGCTGGTCCGTGCTCACTCCTGGTCCATGGTCTCTCCAGGCTTCTTGGGGTCTGTAGACCCTTCAGTCTCTCAGGTGACGAGCCTCATAAGCAGTATTTGGTTCCAGGCCGTTCCAGGTCTAAGGCCGCTCCGCGCTCACTCCTGGTCAATGTTCTCTTCAGTCTCCCAGGTGACAAGCCTCATAAGCACTCTTTGGTTACAGGCTGTTCCAGGTCTACGGCCGCTCCAGGTTCGCTCCTTGTCCATGGTCTCTCCATGCTTCTTGGGGTCTGTAGACCCTTCAGTCTCCCAGGTGACGAGTCTTGTAAGCACTCTTTGGTTCCAGGCCGTTCCAGGTCTAAGGCCGCTCGGCGCTCGCTCCTTATCCATGGCCTCTCCAGGCTTCTTGGGGTCTGTAGATCCTTCAGTCTCCCATCTGACGATTCTCGGAAGCACTCTTCGGTTACAGGCCGTTACAGGTCTACAGCTGGTCCGCGCTCACTCCTGGTCCCTGGTCTCTCCATGCTTCTTGGGGTCTGTAGACCCTTCAGTCTCCCAGGTGACGAGTCTCGTAAGCACTCTTTGGTTCCAGGCCATTCCAGGACTACAGCCGCTTCAGGCTCGCTCCTTGTCCATGGCCTCTCCAGGCTTCTTGGGGTCTGTAGACCCTTCAGTATCCCAGGTGACGAGTCTCAGAAGCACTCTTCGGTTACAGGCCGTTCCAGGTCTACAGCTGGTCTGCGCTCACTCCTGGTCCATGGTCTCTCCATGCTTCTTGGGGTCTGTAGACCCTTCAGTCTCCCAGGTGACGAGCCTCAGAAGCACTCTTTGGTTCCAGGCCGTTCCAGGTCTACAGCTGGTCCGCGCTCACTCCTGGTCCATGGTCTCTCCATGCTTCTTGGGGTCTGTAGACCCTTCAGTCTCCCAGGTGACGAGTCTCGTAAGCACTCTTTGGTTCCAGGCCGTTCCAGGTCTAAGGCCGCTCGGCGCTCGCTCCTTATCCATGGCCTCTCCAGGCTTCTTGGGGGTCTGTAGATCCTTCAGTCTCCCATCTGACGATTCTCGGAAGCACTCTTCGGTTACAGGCCGTTACAGGTCTACAGCTGGTCCACGCTCACTCCTGGTCCATGGTCTCTCCATGCTTCTTGGGGTCTGTAGACCCTTCAGTCTCCCAGGTGACGAGTCTCGTAAGCACTCTTTGGTTCCAGGCCATTCCAGGACTACGGCCGCTTCAGGCTCGCTCCTTGTCCATGGCCTCTCCAGGCTTCTTGGGGTCTGTAGACCCTTCAGTATCCCAGGTGACGAGTCTCAGAAGCACTCTTCGGTTACAGGCCGTTCCAGGTCTACAGCTGGTCTGCGCTCACTCCTGGTCCATGGTCTCTCCATGCTTCTTGGGGTCTGTAGACCCTTCAGTCTCCCAGGTGACGAGTCTCGTAAGCACTCTTTGGTTCCAGGCCATTCCAGGACTACGGCCGCTTCAGGCTCGCTCCTTGTCCATGGCCTCTCCAGGCTTCTTGGGGTCTGTAGACCCTTCAGTATCCCAGGTGACGAGTCTCAGAAGCACTCTTCGGTTACAGGCCGTTCCAGGTCTACAGCTGGTCTGCGCTCACTCCTGGTCCATGGTCTCTCCATGCTTCTTGGGGTCTGTAGACCCTTCAGTCTCCCAGGTAACGAGTCTCATAAGCACTCTTTGGTTCCAGGCTGTTCCAGGTCTACGGCTGCTCCTGTCTCGTTCCTGGTCCATGGTCTCTCCATGCTTCTTGGGGTCTGTAGACCCTTCAGTCTCCCATGTGACGAGCCTCAGAAGCACTCTTTGGTTCCAGGCTGTTCCAGGTCTATAGCCAGTCAACGCTTGCTCCTGGTCCATGGTCTCTCCAGGCTTCTCTGGGTCTGTAGACCCTTCAGTCTCCCAGGTAACGAGTCTCATAAGCACTCTTTGGTTCCAGACTGTTCCAGGTCTATGGCTGCTCCTGTCTCGTTCCTGGTCCATGCTCTCTTCAGGCTTCTTCCAGGCTACGACTAGTGCTGTTGATTTCACACCAACGGCCTGAAGTGCTAGTGAGGGTGCTTACAAGGGTTGCCCTTCTTTTGAAGTGTTTAAAGTGGTAGCTATGGCTCCTTCCTTTTCTGATCACCTGTGAAAGTAATTTGCTGGTTCTGATGCAGCTTCTGACAGGTCAGCAGCGTGACCCGGCACCTACATCAGTGAACATGCCATTTGCTGCCAGGGCGAAGTGTTCTTGCTCCCTCCCCGGCTCTCCGTGGCGGAATCACACTGTGTACTTGTTCTAGAGTCTGTCGGCTATCACTGGAGCGTGCCTGGAAGCCTACCATCCTGCGAGCTGCCGTGAAGCTCCAGCAAGGCTGTGGTGCAGGAATAAGTGGGCTGATTTTGTTTGCTTCTCAGAGAGTGCTCCTCTTCCTACCTTTCCAAAGGCCACTGTTAGCCTAGGCTTAATCACTAGGCGGAGATCATGTTACTCTTAAGTTGTCTTATTCCTAAGCAGTTGGTAAAGGGCCTTAAGCAGGCCCCTTTCAGCACCAAATGGACGTCCCCACAGCTCGTTGAATGTGACCCAGTCACCAAAGCAGCAGCAGCGCAGAGCACAGTACCCAGTGTGAGAAGTTGGCCTGGTATATGCTGTCCACTAGTTATAGTGGGCACCTTGCACCAGTCCAAACGACCCTTATTGATGATTAGGTTAAAGACAACCTTTATAGAAAGCTATCCTAGTGGTAGCTGTGGAGAGCAGCCTTCAGGCTAAGTCTCGAAGGAATGTAAAGCAGCTTGTTTTACCAGTATATAAACTCCTGAATGACCAAATGAAAGGAGAACCACAGCAGGTGTATATAAAATATATGTATTTATGACTAAACACTCTCTACTAACCTCTTTATGAGATTAGAGAACAAGACACACAATATTAAATCACTAGAACGACAGTAAATAGCACAATACACAGTGGGCTCCAGGGGGAGACCAAACCATATACTAAGAAAGTGGTATAAGAACCACGACTTGACTAGACACAGTGCCTAGAGCATGTAGAATCGCTGGGACCCCAAGGAACCACCCAAGGTAGTGACACAGGGGACCCACGGAGGACGGGTGCAGTGTGGGAACACAGACGCGAGCTCCGTACAACTCTATGGGAAAGTCGCGGTTGGAAAGTTAAAGATTAAGGACACTTAGGAGAGGACTTCAAGCAAACCCAGCTAAACATAGAAGGTTCTAAGGCCAGCACCCTTGAGAGTACCGAGGTACCCGTGTTACCTATCCCAGAGGAGCCGGGTGCATAGGGGTCAAGTGGTGTCGGAAACCCTCGTCGTTTTCAATGGCGTGATGCGAGAAAGTACTGCTGCCGTGGAGAAGAAAAGTGTCCGGTGTGATCCAAGCCTGGATCGGAGATGAGAAGAACCTGAAAGCAGAGGGGACAAAGTCTGGGTCACTTCACGTGACCAGGAGCGGAGCAATTGAATGCCCACCGATGTCGGGTGCTTTAGGTGAGTAGAGGTGAAGCTTGACTCTGCAGCCACGGGGACCAGGAGACGTCTGTGACGACCACAGTCCGGATTCAAGCTGTCCCACGAAGGATGTCGAGTGCTGGGGGGTCAGTGTCCGGATTGAACACCAACAAGCCTTGGCAACTGCAACCCACGCGGTCAGAGGAAAGATGCTTCTGCGAGGACCAGCAAGGTCCTGGGGACTCCCCAAGCGATGGAGAGTCAGGGCACGTCTGGAGCAACCAGGGAAGCCCACTGAAAGTTAAAGTTGCCTTCTCAGGGACCCACAGGCCAACGGACCAGGGATCGCGAAGGGACCTCGAGCGGAATCACCAAATACCAGCCCACGGAACACTCGTGGAGTGTAGGCCAGTAATCTTCGGTGGAATTACTGCTCGGGGTCAGGACTACAAGTAGCCCAAAGCACAACTTCATGAATCGCCGAAAAGCATATGCTGCTGCAAATGTACACGGTGCCCAGGGGTACGGGTTTCAGGGTCCCCACGAGGGATACGGGCCTCAGAATTGCTGAGAGCGCAGATCGACCTCGGAGACCTTGGGAACCCACCTCCTGTGTTGCAGAAATATTCGGAGTCCTTCGGGAGCTTCGGAGATGCAAACCGGTCAGATGCGTTTAGGTGCCTGCTCAGCAGGGGAGTAACTCCTTTACTCCAAGGGAGATTCTTCAGTTGTCCAGCAAAGCGTAGATCGTCGAAGGATACTTGGTTTCTGTAGCAGAGTTTAGTCCAGGTAAAATCTAAAGTCCTGTAGCCAGGGGTTCCTACTTTATACCCAAGGAAGGGGTGGGACAAACTCTGGGGACCCACCTATGGGAGGGTCAGGACAGAGGGGTGGCTACACCCATGTCCTTTGTCCAGTTTCGCGCCAGAGCAGGAGCAAATGGCTCCTGCGACCGGTTTGAGCTGGACTATGCACAGGGACACCAAATGTGCCCCCAGTGCAGACCTCAAAGCACTCTGAGAGTGCACCCACCCAGCCCCAATACACTAAAGCCTGTCTGGGAGGTGGTCACACCTCCCTGTGACAGGAAACCTATTGTCAAGCCTTCCCCTGCCAGAGTTTCGTCCAGCAGCAGGAGGGCAGACTCGTGTCTGTGGCTGGCAGCATCCATTTTGTGATGCCAGGGTCCTGTGAAGCTGGTACCGGGTGTAACGGTGTTGTCATATTTCTCCCTCTAGGAGGGTGGAATCATACCACCCACACCAGTTACTGGTGTGGAGGTATGATTCCAAGGTGTTTGACACCAAACACGACATGTTTCCATGCAGCCATATTAAAGTTAGCATTTACCGCGAGGTTATAATGCACTTAAGTATATATGGTTGGCTGCATCACAAACAACCCCGGAGAATAGGTTCCGAAGGCTGCAGAGGGGCTCTGCTCATTATGGGCACCCTCTCACATAAAACCCAGCACCCTGCATTCAGGATCGATAAGGCCTGCCATATGGGTGACTGATTAGGTTTATATGTGCAGTGATTAGGATAGATATAGTGAACCTATATCTAAGTAAGGGGTGCATGCACCACCTTACACAGGCTGCAGTAGCAGACCTGTGGTGTCATTTTAAATGGTCTCTCAGGGATGGCATAATACATGCTGCAGCCCCTGGGAGGCCTCTGGAGTACCTATGCCCTGGGTACATAGTATACCATATACTAGGGACTTATAAGGGTACCCCAGAATCCAATCTGGAGTGTACCTAAAGTACATGCAATCAATTTAGAGGAGAAAGCAGATAGACTGGGGTCCTGAATAGCAGGATCCCAGTCAGACTAAGTCGAAAACAGTGAAACATCAGCAAAAAGTGGGGGTAACTATAAGAAGCAGATCCTACTCTCCTACACCCAGGACATATCGTTCTCTAATGACTGTGACTCGGGTCTGCAATTTCCAAATTTGCAAAAGTTGTACCCTTTGTATCTGTGGCATCACAGGTAATGTTTGATGATCCTGGTTTTAGATCATTGTTTTGCTTGTCCGTTAGTTGCGCTCCGTCCTTCATTTTGTTCATAAGTCAGTCCCCCCGCACCGAAGTTATTTCTTTGTCCTCTGTGGGATTATTAATGAAGGTCTCTCACAGTAAGTCTGTGTTCGAGGCATATGAGCTGTAGATCATATGCTTTAGCATAGATCGCCATCTGGTGTTGGGCTCGGATGTTTGCACTTTGTTTTCTTCGAAGAAGTGTTTGTAGTCACGAGGTAGGTGACTCCTCCTTACGGTGATAGTGCGCAAGGGCAGCGACTCCATCCCCAGATTGTTTTTTTCCGCCATCGGGTTCAGATGTGTATTGCTGCGCTCCGGTTCGGTATCCTTTTCGACGCGCAATCCTTACCACTCAACGGTATTGTTTTCGAACGCGGCTTCCCTTTCGACGCGTAAAATCCAAGAACTTCGATCGGTAGCTTCGACGCGGGTCGTGAGGCCTACCCGCGCCGACCACGCCAGCAGTTCATGGAACGGACTCCATTTAAGAAATGCCCCGGGTGTGGTGCTAAGTTCCCACACACGGACCTGCACGAGGTCTGTAACCTCTGCCTATCCCCGGAGCACGAAGAAATCAACTGCGAGGCCTGTCGATCATTCCGATCGAAAAAAAACATTCGTGACCATCGCGCTCGACGTCACAAGATGCGACGCAGCACTAGCCCGGTGCCAGACATCTTCGGAGAAGAGTCTGAATTCCAACAGCCCGGCGCCGAACAAGAAGAAGAAATCTCCGTGTCTGAAGCCGACAACACTGACATGGAAGAAGACTTCAACGTCACTCCGGCTCAACGAACAGTGAGTAACGAGCCCCAAGTGCCCACAAAAACAACAAAGGCTCCGGTATCACCTTCGCCCTCGGGCCCAGGTCGACACCGTGAAAACATTTCAGATGCCCGCCCTCGGGCCCGGCTATGAAACATAGGGATAAGCCTTCCGGCTCGGGATCGAGCCGGCCCCATTCCGGTGCCGAACCCACATCTTCGGCACCGAAACCCAAGACCAAGCATGTGCCTCACGCTTCGCTCCCGGCACCGAAGATATCTTCGGCACCTAAAGACTCGGATCCGAAACCACACAAAGCCTCTGAGCCGACACCGGCTAAACCCAACGCTTCGGAGCCGAAACCGAATAAAGATAAACCTTCGGAGCCGAAACCAGTAAAACTCAAACCTTCGGAGCCAAAACACTCCGCACCGAAAGGCTCGGAGCCGAAGAAGCACACAGAGTCAAATACCCCTCCTTTAAAAGCTTCTGAGACTAACCGTGTAAAAAAACCCTCTGAAACAAAACAGAAGGACAAAGACACCCCATCCAAAGAACTTCCTCCACAGGACCCTTTGGATCCAAAACAAAAACAATTACATATCGACCCTGAAACTGGACACCTTCTAGCAACGCTTCCTAAAAAACGGAAGCTGGATCTTCCAAGGACTACCATATACCCCTGAAGAAAAAAGACATGGGTACTAACCCCTCTCCCCCTTACATAACTCCCTCTCCTCCACCTCTTGATCCCAACTTATTCATTTCACCATCAAACTCATGATCCAGCGCTATCAATAAAATTTCTTCTCCTAGATGCTTTGGACGTCCAGGTACAAATATCCCTCTTTCCACAACTATATCCATATGACGGTGGGGCCCATAACACCGCATAAACATTCACTCTCTCATATATTCCCTGGATTTCATCCGTTTTTACCTAGGAGAAAACAGTTAATGATTTGCTGGAAGGAGTCGGGATACCTTTTAAAACGACATAATACTTCTTCGAGCTTTAAGGTATTCCGCTCATTGGTCGATGGACCAACTAGTAGGAATCAGTTGATGGTGATTAAGACCAGCTCAACCACTATAAACCTTTAAACATTTTCATTTATCATTGAGCTAAAGAACCACTGACTCATTGTTTTTAAAGATAATAAAGTTTATATAAAGTTTAGAAGCATGAATAAGTTTCAGATTTATTATTCAGATTATTACATTTAGCATCATTATAAGAATAAATTGAAATTGCAATGCATACCTATTAGATGGAAAAACAAAGTTCGTCACAGCAATGAATTCAGATCACAGCATAGAACTCCCGAAAAACTGTCTATCTGTCCTGAAAAACAGGCCTTCTCGACGGACCACCCATAGGATGTTTCCCGCCACAATCCCATTCTTTTCCCCTTTAGTATTTTAAGAATAAAAAGGTCTAATAGTATTAAATGGAAAATCTATTAAAAGTAAAAAGGTTCTCCAGCAGCAGCGTCTCGTGCTCAATCAAAAATATAAAATAGCAGCTCTCCCACCCCCTCTAAGAGTAGGCCTTCTTATACCCTAATACTAGCTTACTAAGTGAAAATGTTACATCTTTGTGGGCAAAATTCTCTCTAATTGGTCCATTTGGGGTCAGTATACATCTCATTATGAATATCCTTGCTCCAACCAGTTCTTTGTGGAAAGTTCATACTTCTGTCGTTTCTCACGGGTTCATGACATTACCCATCCGCTCTTACATCTCAAACTGTATCCTTTTCTGATACTTTTAAGTTGAACAGTTCATTGTTTATTCACATATTCACTGCAACTTCTCACGCTTTTCGCTATGTCCTTCTTTGGCACACGTTTGTATAATAAGGTCATTGCAGCCTTGACCACGCTTCCATCCTAGGCTTTGGGACGGTCACATGATCCCTTTGTTCACAGCCTTTCTTGCTTTCGGAACCCACTTCGCGCCTGCGTACTCTAGCTTGTTTGCCATGGCAGCCATTTTTACATCGCGGCACAACAGGCCTAAGCGAACTATTATAAAGATAAACAGAATATAGTTAAGAATAAAGAATATAAGCCTTTTCGTTTCCCTCCCGTCATTCTACGTACCCCAATTAGGTATTACCTAGCAAAAGCAACATATAAAGCCATTTCTTACTTACCAACGCTTTACTTTGCCACTTCACAGTTTATTTTCAAGCACAAATCATGCATTTAGTATTCTCATTAGTACGCAATTATTAGGCTTATGTTATCCACGTTAACAATTGTAAGTAAATTAGTTTGCACGGATATAGCGTGTTACCCATAACCCTTTTCATGTAACATACATGGTTGGTTATTTACTGAGACTAACCTGTGTGTTAATTATTCAACATAAATATTAGGAGGTTAACATTTTTTCGTTTACCCTGCTCCATCACTCACCACCACCAGCTTTCTCACCTGAGCCACAGGATGACAATGATGGGGATGGGGACGGGGATGGGGAAGACGATCAGGACAACATACCACAGGACACAGACCCCTGGGATGATTACGATAATGATCCCGATCTGTATCCCTCCAGACCATCTCCAGACCATCACCACCCGATGACAATATTGGCTTCGCACAGCTTATTAACAGAGCTGCTCAGTACCATAGGGTGGTCTACATACTGATCCCTTGGATGAGGATTTCTTAGTGGAGACATTCGCTCCCTCCCAAAAATCCACTAATACTTTTCCCATGCTCAAAGGCATGATAAAACACGCCAACGAAGTATTCAAAGACCCTGTTAGAGCTAGAATGCTTACGCCAAGGGTGGATAAAAAATATAAAGCCGCTCCTACAGACCCAGTCTATATCAGAGGCCAGGTACCCTTAGAGTCTCTTGTCGTCTCTAACGCACTCAAAAGAGCTAATTCGCAAACTACAGGCGACACCCCTCCTCCTGACAAGGATTCAAGGCTTCTAGACGCCTCAGGCAAGGGAATCGCATCACAAGCTGCTAATCATTGGCGTATTGCCATTGCTCAAGCGCTTTTAGCGCGCTATGATAGAGCTCACTATGACGAGCTGGAAAAACTAATGCAGCATTTACCAGAACAGTACAAAAATAAAGCTACCGACCTCATCCAAGAGGGCAAGCTCATAACAAACACATCTATAAAATGCGCCCTGGATGCGGCTGATACAGCATCTCGTGCCATTAACACCAGCGTTTTACTACGCCGGCACGCTTGGCTTCGAATCTCCGAATTCAAGCAAGAGGTACAATCATCAATACTTAATCAGCCTTTTGATCAGGAACACCTTTTTGGCCCAACAGTCGATTCTTCATTAGAAAACATGAAATAAGACACCGAGACTGCCAAGTCCATGGGGGCCTTACAACTACCTTCTAATAGGGGCTTCTTTCGTCGCTCCTTTTACAGGGGTGGCTCAAAAACAATGGCGTCAGAAAATTCATCCTCTTATAAAAGCCCCAATCAATCTTCCTCCTCTAGAGGATATTTTCGGGGAGGATACAGAGGAAATAACAATGGAGGAAGAGGCAGAGGTAACTCCACCCGCACTTCCCCTGCCACCAAACAGTGACTTCCCTCCACTACCCCCCGATCATTCCACTCTGTCGGGGGACGTCTCTCACAGTTCCTACCTGTCTGGAATTCCATCACAACAGACAAGTGGGTAAGACAAATTATCCAGTATGGTTATTGCCTGGAACTTACCTCCACTCCACCAAACATTCCCCCCAAACATCGTGCGATGTCCTCAGAACATCTCACCCTCCTAAAAAAAAGAGGTTCTCTCCCTGTTACAAAAACATGCAATAGAACCAGTCCCCTTGACTCATCAGGGCACAGGGGTTTACTCACTCTATTTTCTAATTCCAAAAAAGGACGGCTCCCTAAGGCCAATATTAGACTTCAGACAGCTCAACCTCTACATTCAGTCAGACCATTTCCACATGGTCACTCTCCAACAGGTACTCCCATTGATTCAGCAGGGTGACTTTCTCTCCACTCTGGATTTAAAGGATGCCTACTTCCATATTCCCATTCACCCAGCTCACAGGAAATATCTCAGGTTCGTGGTGGACGGTCAACACTATCAGTTCAAAGTCCTCCCGTTCGGGGTAACCACAGCACCCAGAGTTTTCACCAAGTGTCTAGCAGTAGTAGCGGCTCACTTAAGAAGACAACACATTCACGTGTTTCCTTATCTGGACGATTGGCTCATAAAGGCCAACTCACAACACAGCTGTCTTCAACACACCCACAAGACAATTCAGTTGCTTCACCACTTGGGATTCACTGTAAACCTCACCAAGTCCCACCTCCAACCGTCCAGCACACAAATATATCTAGGAACTACAATAGACACTTGCAAAGCTCTAGCATACCCCAACCCAGTCAGAATACGCAACATGCAGGCTCTAATATCACAATTCCAACCTCAACACTCATTACCAGCTCGAGTGTTCATGCAATTAATCGGGATGATGGCCTCTTGCATTCTAATCGTCCCTTATGCAAGACTCCAAATGCGTCCTCTACAGGAATGCTTAGCACGTCAGTGGAACCAGGCTCAAGGTCTGTTAACCGATCTGGTGTTGGTAGATAGCTGCACACATCGCTCTTTGCAGTGGTGGAACACACAAAACCTTTCCAAAGGCGGCCGTTCCTTGACCCGGTTCCACAGATAGTGCTAACAGCAGACGCATCGCTCACCGGCTGGGGAGCTCATCTACAAACTCATACCATTCAGGGCATGTGGACTCTACAACAAAAACAGTTCCACATAAACCACCTGGAACTACTGGCAATTTTTCTAGCATTAAAGCCTTTCAAGTCCATATAGTCCGCAAGGCTGTCCTAGTCCGTACAGACAACATGACAGCAATATACTATATACAAAAACAAGGAGGGACACATTCCCTACAGCTCTCGCGACTAGCTCAAACCATATGGAGATGGGCCATACCTCAAAAGATATATCTCCTTGCGGAACACCTTCCAGGAGTAGACAAGCACATCGCAGATCTGCTCAGTCGTCAACGACAACAGATCCACGAATGGGAATTACATTCTCAAGTTCTCCTTCCATTCTTTCAAATGTGGGGCTACCCAGAAATAGATGTATTCGCCACACACCAGAACGCAAAATGCCCAAACTTTGCGATCAGGTATCCACACCCATTGTCCAAGGGCAATGCGCTATGGATGAACTGGTCAGGAACATTTGCTTACGCTTTTCCGCCTCTCCCGCTCATTCCATTAGTGGTTCGGAAGCTCAAACAGCATTCCCTCACAATGATCCTGGTTGCTCCCACATGGGCTCGACAACCATGGTTCACAACCCTGTTGGAACTCTCAGTAGTGCCTCATCAAAAGCTGTGCCTCTCACCCAAGCTTCTCACTCAGAACCATGGAGAGATAAGACATCCAGATCCCACTTGACTCAACCTTGCGATCTGGCACCTGAGAGCATAGTTTGGCTACCTTAATCTCCCGCCAGACTGCATGAACATCATTAAAGAGGCTAGACGTCCTACCACCAGAGCATGCTACGCAGCAAAGTGGAAACGATTTGTAATTTACTGTACAAATAATCAAATCAATCCGCTAGATGCTTCCATTCAAAACATCATTTGCGAACTCTTACACCTACAACGCTGTAACTTAGCATACACATCTATACGATTGCATCTCGCTGCAATAGCCGCTTACCTACAAAACAGACAACACTTGTCTTTGTTTAGAGTGCCCGCTATCAAAGCGTTTATGGAAGGACTCAAAAGAATCATTCCCCCTAGAGTTCCACCCTCTCCAGTTTGGAACCTTAATATTGTCCTTACAAGACTCATGGGCCCACCGTTTGAGCCTCTGCACAAATGTGAACTACAGTTCCTCACTTGGAAAGTAGCCTTCCTTATAGCCATCACATCTCTTAGAAGAGTTGGTGAACTCCAGGCACTAACCATACAAGAACCATTTTTACAAATTCATCACAACAAAGTGGTACTTAGGATTAATCCAAAATCTTTACCCAAAGTCGTTTCTGCCTTTCACCTCAACCAGTCTGTTGAGTTACCTGTGTTTTTTCCTCAACCAGACTCAGTGGCAGAACGTGCTCTTCACACATTAGATGTGAAAAGAGCAATACTTTATTACATTGAAAGAACTGTGGGGCATATTATCAAGGGCTTTATCGCCGCTTTAGCGGCACTTTTTGCCGCTAAAGCGGCGATATTTTTATCGCCCTATTAGCAAGCTGTCGCTAACAGGCGTTAGCGACAGCTTTTAGGCGTTAGCGGCCGGGATTCACATCGCGTTCCCTACTAAAAGCGACTGGAAACAGTCGCTAACACCACTACCCCCTATTAGCAAGGCAGGCGAAGCGATAAAATAATTCGCGCTAAGCGCGTTTATCGCTAGATTTTATCACCTGCTAGTGAGGATGACTTACCTGTTTAAAGTATAGGAGGTGGATTCTAATGCTGAATCCACCTTAGCGATAATGCGAGAATATCGCTGCTTTTCCAGCGATATTCTCACATTTTGCCGCTATCGCTGGAAATTTTATCGCTATGGAGATAAACCTTGTTAATAGGGTGTTATCTCAGCGATATTTTCCAGCGATAGGCGGCGTTAACCAAAGTCGCGCCAAGCGCGGTTAGCGATAAATATCGCTATTCCTTGATAATATGCCCCTAAATCTTTTAGGAAAACCAAACAACTCTTTGTTGCTTTCTCCCCACCGCATAAAGACAATCCCATTTCAAAAACTGGTATTGCACGATGGATAGTTAAATGCATCCAAATATGCTACAGTAAAGCCAAACGCACATTAACTATTCCCCCTAGAGCGCATTCCACACGCAAAATAGGGGCTTCTATGGCATTCTTAGGGAATATACCCTTAGATGACATATGTAAAGCTGCAACTTGGTCTACACCTCACACATTCACAAATCACTACTGTGTAGATGTGCATGCAAAACAACAAGCTAGTGTGGGCCAGGCTGTCTTAAGAACACTATTTCAGACCACTGCAACAGATACAGGTTAGCCACCGCTACTGAAATAACTGCTGTATAGTCTATGCTAAAGCATATGATCTACAGCTCATATGCCTCGAACGCAAAATGCTACTTACCCAGTATGCATCTGTTCTTGGCATGTAGAGCTGTAGATTCATATGCACCCACCTTCCTCCCCGGGTACCTTTATCTGCTGCAGTATTATCTTACTTAGATACAACACACATGGGCATCTTTCTATTCTTACTAACTCCATCATCACCCTTTATGGCGAAAACAATCTGGGGATGGAGTCGATGCCCATGTGCACTATCATTGTAAGGAGGAGTCACCTACCTCGTGACTACAAACACTTCTTCGAAGAAAACAAAGTGCAAACATCCGAGCCCAACACTAGATGGCGATCTATGCTAAAGCATATGAATCTACAGCTCCACATGCCAAGAACAGATGCATACTGGGTAAGTAGCATTTTCCTTCTCATCGATGGCGGCACGTGCCGCTCATTCATGTTGATGCTTCTTCAGGATTGCTGCTGATTGGATCCCTTCGTGCCCTCCTTGGGTTCATGGGTGAATGACTGCCGCTCGGTTACGTGTTTGCCCTTTGTGGGTTCATGGGTGAATGACTGCCGCTCGGTTACGTGTTTGCCCTTTGTGGGTTTATGGGTGAATGACTGCTGTTCGGTTACGTGTTTGCCCTTTGTGGGTTCATGGGTGAATGACTGCCGCTCGGTTACGTGTTTGCCCTTTGTGGGTTTATGGGTGAATGACTGCTGTTCGGTTACATTTTTGCCCTTTGTGGGTTCATGGGTGAATGACTGCCGCTCGGTTATGTGTTTGCCCTTTGTGGGTTCGTGGGTGAATGACTGCGGCTCGGTTACATCTTTGCCCTTTGTGAGTTCATGAGTGAGGCTTCCCTCTTGTTGTGTTAGTCTGTCTTTGGTATCAGAGGTAGTTGTGCCCTGTCAGGTGTGTTGCTGCTTTCTTGTCCATTGGATGAGCTTTGGTTCATTAGCTCGCTGCTTCCTCTAACTCCTCCCCTCTTGTGCTGTGTTGCAGGTGCACCGAGACCCTCGCTTCGATGACCTCTCTGGAGAGTACAAGCCAGAAATCTTTGAGAAAACCTACGGCTTCATCAACGACATCAAGAAGAAGGAGAAAGAGGTGTGTTTTTGTTGCATCTTATCCATCTGATGTCCATTTGTGCACTCCCTTTTTAGGTCTTTCCTAGGCAGGATGTGAGAAGGTGTCTCTTTTGCATGGTTAGCCCCCACTTTTTGCCTGATTTTGATGTTGTTTCAATTATAGCGCACAGGGCCCCTGCCAACCAGGTACCCTGTGCCAGTGCTCCTTCCTTAAAACAAACCCCCAAGTGGTATTTCTACCCCTTGTAAGTCCCTAGTAAATGGTACCCTGGGCACCTAGGGTCTGGGAGCAGATGATGGTCCCTGGGACTCCCCCTCATTGGGACCATGCCACTGCCCTTGCAGCTTGCATGCCCCTGTGAGGTAAAAAACGACCAAGTCGACACTGCACCCTGCCTGGGTGTCATGCCAATAAGTACTGCCTGAAGGCATAGGTAAGTCACCCCTCTAACTGGCCTTAATGCCCTAAGGCAGGGTGCACTATTGTGAGAAGGTGGGTTTCTGTTGCAGTAACCCCCCCACTTTTTGCCAGACTACTGATGCACTTTTGACTTGATGTGCCCTGGGTCCCTGCCAATCAGGTTCCCAGGGCCTGTGTTCTTTCCCCAAAACTAACCCAAACCCAATTGGCATCTCTGGCCACAGGTCAGCCCCTGGTAAATGGTACCACATGTACCCAGGGCACTGTGACCAGGGAAGACCTCGAAGGGCTGCAGCACTTACTGTGCCACCTTTAGATGCCCTGTACCTTTACACACACACACTGCCTTTGCAGGCTGCGTGTCTTGGTGCAGAACAAAGTGAAGGTCGCTGTCGTTGGTCTATCTCCTGCAACCTCCGGTGCCACGCCTGCAGCCTGTTTGCCAAAAGATGAATCTCCATTGGGTGCCCGACACTGAAATTGCACCCTGCCGCCCCTATGCCGCTGGTGGTGTATGTTTGGCGCTGCTTTGTGCTCCCCCACCCTGTGCTGTCCTAACCCCCAAAGCCTACACCCTGCAACTGATCCACTTACATGCGACACCATCGCACCCATGCTCTGCCACACCATCAACCGCTCCCTGGCAACCGCCTCGTTCCCCGACGACTGGAAACACGCCGAGATCACCCCCTCCTGAAGAAACCCTCGGCGGACCCCACCGACCTTAAAAACTACAGACCCATCTCCCTGCTCCCGTTCCCAGCAAAAGTCATCGAGAAAGCCATCAACAGCCAACTCGCCACATTCATCGAAGAGCACAACATCCTCGACTACTCCCAATCCGGCTTCAGAAAAAACCACAGTACGGAAACCGCCCTCCTCGCCGCAACAGACGACATCCGCACCCTACTGGACAAAGGAGAAACAGCAGCCCTCATCCTCCTTGACCTCTCATCGGCGTTCGACACAGTCTCTCACCGCACCCTAATACGCAGACTCCACGACGCAGGGATCCAAGACAAGGCCCTCCACTGGATCCGCTCCTTCCTCTCCGGCAGAACGCAGCGGGTCTGACTCCCCCCCTTTCCTCTCGGACCCTACACCAACCACCTGCGGAGTCCCTCAGGGGTCCTCCCTCAGCCCGACGCTCTTCAACGTCTACATGGCTCCGCTCGCCCCATTGTCAAAACCTACGGACTCAACATTGTGTCATATGCAGACGACACCCAACTCATCCTCTCCCTATCCAACGAACCCAACACCGCCAGACACAACTTTCGAGAAAGCATGGAAGCCGTCGCCAAATGGATGAAAAACAGCTGCCTACAACTAAACACCAACAAAACAGAAGTACTCATCATGGGCCCAAACCCCGACACCTGGTGGCCCCCCGCCCTCGGGAGCCCGCCCACCCCCACGGACCACGCACGCAACCTGGGAATCATCCTGGACTCCGAGCTCAAAATGGACCGCCAGATCAACTCCGTCTCGTCCTCCTGCTTCCACACCCTCCGCTTCCTACGTAAGGCCTTCAAATGGATCCCCCTCGAACACAGAAAGACCGGCACTCACGCCCTGGTCACCAGCAGACTCGACTACGGCAACGCACTCTATGCCGGAATAAACAAAAACCTCACCCGCAAGCTACAGAACATCCAGAACGCCGCCGCAAGACTGGTCCTCAACCTGCCAAGACACTGCCACATCTCCCAGCACCTGCGCACACTCCACTGGCTCCCCATCGAAGCTAGAGTCACCTTCAAGATCCTCACCCACGCACACAAGGCCATCCACGACACCGGACCAGCATAACTGAACAGCCGACTCAAATTCCACGCACCCCAAAGGACCCTACGATCAGCCCAGCTCTCCTACTCCATGGTCCCCCGCACCAGAAAGACCAGATCGGGAGGCCGCTCCTTCTCCTTCCTCGCGGCCAGAGCCTGGAACGACCTTCCGCTCCACCTCAGACAGACAGCATCGCTCCCAATCTTCGCAAGAAACCTCAAAACCTGGCTCTTCGACAGACCCCCTCCTTGATGGACTGGAACCTGCGAACTCCCACCCCCCCCCCAGCGCCTTGAGACCCCTACGGGTGAGTAGTCGCGCTTAACAAACACCTGATTTGGTTTGATTTGACCTACAAGCAGTGTGGCTCCAGGCACCCGCAGTCTCCATTGAATCGTATTTGGCCGAACTCTGATTTTGACCACTGCACTCGCCCGACCCTGTGCCACTGGTGGTGCAACTTTGGTACTCACCTGACCCTTGCCGACCTTTGGTCCAGAGGACGGGAATTGTAAGTGTGTTACTTACCTGTTTAACCGCGATATTGTTTTTTCCCTCATAGGATAACGTTGAACACTTCTAAAAAATAGTCTAAAGTTCGATTTTTTTTATTTAATTTTTTTAAGTGAAAAGTATTTCTCTCTAAAAACGTGCTTACCTTATTACGAAGATCTTGGTCTTAAAATAAAATACAAACCAAGTATTTTTCTAAAACTGGTCTGGATCTCCTTCTTGAGTCGTGTCCATTATTGGTCAATGTTGTGCAGTAAATGTCTTACACTCCTCTGTGTTAGGCCTAAGGCTGCTCGACCACACTACCACTAATAGAACCTAGTGGCACCATATTCAGAGCCAGCTTCCTACACAGTGCATGCGCTGCCTCTTCAAGACATGCTGTATCTGGAATATGGGCTTGAAGCACCTCCCATTTTTTAATTGGCTCCTTTGACTGTTCTTCATAAATGCCTGCTTTTCGTAGGTTAATTTGCTTAGTAGTCCCTCCTTTTCTACTGTTGTAACCTCCCATGAGGACTGCCCTGTTACATGTGCTCTTACTCTTCATGTTTTATTATACTTTGTGAAGCACCCTTTTTTTGTTTGCATCGGCTCACGCTCAGCTCACGGCTGCATTTCCTTTCTTCAGTGCATGCCAAGCCTGTTGCGCAACGTTTCCTCCCTCCTCCTTGAGCAGCATTTGCTGCTCTGCCCGACCTCCTCTTTCTCCTCTCCCGAGGGCTCCCTGCTCCACTATGGCCACCAAGAAGTCAAGCTCTCGGCTGAAGCCCAAGCGATGCTGCTATGATACCAGGAGCTC
The DNA here is from genome assembly GCA_963921515.1 of Calotriton arnoldi. Lineage (NCBI taxonomy): Eukaryota > Metazoa > Chordata > Amphibia > Caudata > Salamandridae > Calotriton > Calotriton arnoldi. The sequence goes on along the minus strand of CAWUFW010011225.1, from coordinate 546,287 downwards.
ACCGCCAAGGCTGCCTTTGAGCCCCCTAACCCCCCTCCCCTGAGCACAAACGCAGCATTTCACTTCCATCGTACGTTCATGTGATCCTGTATACTTCATTGAAAGGGATTTCAACCACTGCCGGATCGGCATTTAGGGATCGCCATTCTTTATTTGTTTATTTTCTTTTGTACACATGGGAGAGCGAACTTCGCGACTCGAACCCTATTCCCCAGTTGCTTCTTTAATACAGAGAACTTCCAAGTTCTCAGCGCCGACACACACACACGCACATGCACCCCCCCCCCCCGCACAGCCATATTCTGATGTGGGCTTTTCCTCCTGAGTAACTGCGACAAAGGCCCTGAAATTAACCCGTAAATCAAATTGTAGCTCGGGAGGGCGTGCAGCAGTCAGAGACCCCCCAGGGCCCTTTACATGAAGGTGGAGGGACAAAGGCACCCCCCACTTGCACTATCAGACTCGCCTGGAAGTTGCAGGGGGAACACAGGGACGCTAAAGTCCCCCTTTCCCACTTAACAGGCTCATGGGCACCCTGTGAGAAGTCTATTCTCTTGGGCCTTTTAAGAGGCAGGTTTCCTAGGCGGCTACTGTGCGCCTCAAGGCTTTAAAAAGTTGATGGGCGGCATTTCTGGAAATCAATTGAGAGGGACGACACTTTCTTTTTTCACGTTGCACTCTGCTAACTTCTGTTTTGCAGCTGTTTTAAGCATTGAAATGTCAAAGATTTTATTCTTTTGATTTTCTTGTAAAACAATTAGGAAAATGTGCCTTCTGTTGGTGTGGTGATTTGTTTATCGGCAGTGTTTCTGTCGCTGTGATCTGTTCACTCTACACTCAGATTCTTGGTACATACAATACTGCTAAAGCTAGTGCACGCATTGAGGGGGGCACCACTGTGACCTCATACCTCGGAAGTGCAATGTTTTTTTTCCAAAGCCCTCGTTTAGTTCTAGGTAAAACTTTGCTACATCGCTCATTTGTACTCTTTCCAACCACAAGCCATGTTGCTACTTGTATCACCATTTCACCAGCACCTGACCAGAGCTCTGCTACCATGCTTCGCAAGGGGAACTCGCAGCCTTTTTCAGCTGGCCTACCCTTTCGTAATGGACAGTACTAATGGATGCCACAAGTATTTTAATAGCACTGCCCGACCCGTTCTTCCGGTCTCAGCACAAAGCCGAAGATTGCTGTGGCACAGTGTGAAATTCTCTCACCTGCTCCACAGGCCGCATGCGCACTGTTTAACTCTGAGAGGCTTCACACCGCTATACAAATCCACATAACATATGCCCTGCAGCGCCTGGTAGAACGCACTTTTCTGCTTTGCAGAGGATTTCCAAAACATGGCATAATACCGTTAGATAAGAGTGTGACTAACGTACAGAATACAACCAGCTACATTGGTACCAGGCTCATTTTTTTTTAAAGCACGCTCACACCTAGAATGTCAAAATATACTTATTTCGCTGACATTGGACCCCTTTCTCAAAATCAGAGAAACATAGATGCATTATTGTTCACTGTTCCTGGAGTTCGACCTGTTTAATAGCACTCTCGCTTGTAACATAAAAGGCAGGTGATGTACAGTGAGATGTAGTGATTTGCCTAAGATCACACATTTCTGTTCAGATGGGGAAGGAAAATTAGAACCCAGTTGCGTGGTTCTAGAGTTGGCAACTTGGGCAGTAAACCACATCTTGACCTTGTTTCATGTTTCTGTTCTCTTAATGTACACATGATGAAAGGCCTGTGCCTCTTGGAAGGTTATTATTGTATGTATACACTACTCTTATAAGGCATTGAAGCACTTAAATAAAGCGTTGCTTCAGTGCATTGCTTGTTGTGCATGTGGTTGAACGTCTTTGCTCTGTGCTTCCGCATTAGTAGGCTGCTTTGTTAACAGCTAACACTGATGTGTGTGCGTTTGTCTTGCATACAAATACCAGATGGACAAAGAGTTATTCCAAGTAACACAATTTGATCTAGTTATGCACCACAACTCTCATTAATGGGTATTCTATATTTTCTAAGTGCACACTAAATCATTTTCCTTTTCACCAAGAATGTATATTAAAAATGTAATTATTTTGAATATAGCATTAAAAGTTCAGCTAAAAAAACAAAAAACTGGTAGTATTTTAAGGAAAAAAATACATCCTTCACATATCAATAATTGGGAACCTAGTTGTCGGTTTCCTCACATTCATTCCCACATTTTCTCGCTAGACTGTTCAAAAACATCAACGCGTCCTTAGTGGAGAATCACTTCATCAGAATCAATGTGCAGTGTTCAGAGTAATCCTTAATTACGCTGTTGATCTCTTCTGCTGCAAGGAATTCAACTGTGCCAAGGTTTACTGTTGTAACTCGGCCGGTTCCACAGCTTCGAGTTGTTGAACTTGGTGGAATGGATCCTGAATTTCTGCTGTCCATGAGTGTCTATGGAGGGACCTTGCACCAGCCCATTGTACACATTCAGGTTTAAGTGCTTCTAAGTGTGCTATATGTAGAGAGAACCACTGACCTTCTGAAGAGTGGAGGCTCCCCTATGACTCTGCTTCTATGTGGGCATTTCAGGATTGCAATCCTGGTCTATGAAGTTTAATTTAGTGGCCCACACCGCCTACGGAAAGAATCTTTCCTAAACTACCTTCTGACTGCCTCACCAGTTGACTTTTCTTTTGGATTGAATGAAGGGGCATGCTCACACCTGCACCTACCCCCAGAAGACCTTGTTGCCCTTCGGTAGCACAATGTGTTCTCATTTAATTCGGACCTCTGTTGGAAAATAATGCCTTCACGCCAACTGTGGCCTTTCCAGTGATCATCATCTCTGCGCACAGGGTTAACCGAAGTCCAGGCTCTGTGTTTTAACAAACTTGTAGGTGAAGTCATATTTGGAACCCACTGACTTCCTCCCTAAAGAAAAATAGGACTTGTATGTAAATCGGATCATATTGTTCCCTACTTTTTTCCTCGTTTCCTTCCGCTCCATTGCAAAGGTTCCTTCACACTGGAAAAACCATTAGAAACTTCCAGAACACTAAAGATTCAGAAAACCTTCCCATCTTTTGAGTTGCCGTTCCCTCTGTGATTTGTAGTCCTCTGTCTTCCATCTTGCCTCCTACTCTGCTACCAAAAGGCAAACTGATCCCTTTCAGAGATATGAGGCTGACTCTACCAGAGGGAAAGTCTTTCTTAGAAACTAAGAACTGGGGCGGAAGTGTCTCCTCTTTCAATTCAGCTTTAAGATCTGTGCGAGTTGGGACCCTCTTCTGTAAAGGAGGGCTTTAGGAAATCTAGCTGCTGGGATTCAAAGTGCTTTTTCCAAAGTTGTGCGTTTACAGCGGGAAGACACTGGGAATCAGTATGTGATGGTGAAGTTGACTCCGGTTTGATCAGGTGGATAGTGTTATATAGTGTCTCAGAAGTGTTTCATTTTGTGAGTACAGATGTTTCTAGTTCCACTGTTGAGGTCAGATATAGGATACACATTTTCTCCTGCAGTGCTCTTCAGAGTGTCAATGGCCTGATCATTGCCTTCATGTAGGCTTGTATCTGTCAATGCGTCCTCATGCACAGATTCCCAATCTCAAACCAACACTGCACGGCAGCGTAGAGTTACTAGAATGTTTCTAGTGGATTAATAGGTTTTCTATGGCGTCAACACTTCCCTGAGGCAGTTTAAGGTTGTAAATGCTTGTTGCGGCTGCTTCATTGGCTTGGAGGCGCTTTGGCTGAATAGTCGACTGGGACGTAACCAACAGACAGCGCTTTGGTCTCTCTCTCCAAGTCTGGTTCAAGTTGGAAGAACAGCGAATGTTGGTACCACCAGGACAAGCCTTGGACAAGTAGGGTTCCAACCATAAGATGTTCTTTCTTCTCCCTGGATCAATGGAGAGCCAGTGTTTGGTGGTCAGCCTTAGGCGTGTGTTTGTCTTCTACGGAGCCATCAGCTTGGAGGGGTAGGAGCCATTGGTTTGGAGAGGTAGGAGCCATTGGTTTGGAGAGGTAGGAGCCATTGGTTTGGAGAGGTAGGAGCCATTGGTTTGGAGAGGTAGGAGCCATTGGTTTGGAGAGGTAGGAGCCATTGGTTTGGAGAGGTAGGAGCCATTGGTTTGGAGAGGTAGGAGCCATTGGTTTGGAGAGGTAGGAGCCATTGGTTTGGAGAGGTAGGAGCCATTGGTTTGGAGAGGTAGGAGCCATCGGTTTGGAGAGGTAGGAGCCATCGGTTTGGAGAGGTAGGAGCCATCGGTTTGGAGAGGTAGGAGCCATCGGTTTGGAGAGGTAGGAGCCATCGGTTTGGAGAGGTAGGAGCCATCGGTTTGGAGAGGTAGGAGCCATCGGTTTGGAGAGGTAGGAGCCATCGGCTTGGAGAGGTAGGAGCCATCGGCTTGGAGAGGTAGGAGCCATCGGCTTGGAGAGGTAGGAGCCATCGGCTTGGAGAGGTAGGAGCCATCGGCTTGGAGAGGTAGGAGCCATCGGCTTGGAGAGGTAGGAGCCATCGGCTTGGAGAGGTAGGAGCCATCGGCTTGGAGAGGTAGGAGTCTGCACATATGAGAAGGGCCTTGTCCACAAGATACTCACATATGTTTGACACCCTGTACGGGGTTTACTTCACAAAGAGCCCATAAGTAGTGCCCACGGAGATGCAGGCAGTAGAATGCGGCGCCGTGTAGTGTGGCACACGCTACATCCTTGGAAAGCAACCAGTGAAGAACTGCGTCAGACACCACCCCGTCTCCTGGCATGTGCTGGGAAAGGTTACCTCTTCCAGCTCCTAGTACTCCACAGTGTCAGAAAGAAGGGGGCGGGGCGGGGCTTGAGCACCTTTTCTTATTCACCATCAGACCAACAAAAACATATCCAGGTGGGTCATATCATTTTATTCATGTCTCCCTGTTACATGATTAAAAACAAGCGTGTAGAAAGATTGACTCTGCATGTGTGCGTCAACAGATTTCTGTGCTCTGATTTATGCCCGTCACAGTTCCTGGTTATTCGTGAGGATGGATCACAACATGGCTGCGCCCCCCCCGTCAGCATACATGGGTCAAAAGGATATGAATCGGAATGTGCCCTTCCATAGTCCCAATCTGGGTTTTCTTTAAATAAACGACCTCCTATAGACATATACATAAAAAAAGATGTTATATTGTGACTTAGGCTATATGTACGCATTATATTTACAAACATTCACTGTACGGTATGTGTCATACTAATACAGCAATGATGATATTGGTTGTGCAGAAATATCGTACGGAGACATAACGTATCGCGTAACTGTGCTTCAAAATGTCCTGGAGCCTCGTCCGTCTTGACTCGCTGGCAGGTTGTCCTGCACACATCATATCTGAGCTCAATAACCGCATGTAATGAACTGCTCTCGCATTGTCGTAGTCCTGCTAAATGTCGAGCTTCCGCTTAGCACCAGCAGGCAGCTTCCCATCCCTCCTGAAATGCTCCAGTAACTGGTGCTGCTGCTATTAATTTAATTTACCCCGACTCACCAGGTGGGTGGGATGTACCCATTAACTGTAGCTAGAATGCTAGTCCAGGTGCTGTCGTGCATGTACATGATTCTGTCTTAACCTGTTGGTTGTTTGGGACAAGATGAGGTGACACCAGTGCGTGTATGATGTGACCCTGGACCTTCAGGCTGTCAGTGAGGCTGCTTGTGTGATTTAATCTCATTGGAGCTTGATCAAGTCTCCAGGGAAGGGTTACACTGTGTGGAAGACGCGACTAGGACGAGCAGAAGGTTGCCACGTAGATTTCCCCCCTTCCCTGAACCTTACATTATATTGATCGTGTCGGTAGTTGGCGTCGGTAGGTGGCGTTGGTAGATGGTGTCGGTAGGTGGCGTTGGTAGATGGCGTCGGTAGGTGGCGTTGGTAGATGGTGTCGGTAGGTGGTGTCGGTAGGTGGCGTCAGTAGGTGGCGGTGTTGGTAGATGGCATCGGTAGGTGGCGTTGGTAGATGGTGTCGGTAGGTGGTGGTGTCGGTAGGTGGCGTCGGTAGATCAGCCTCTGAATATCTGTTTTATTTGTTTCACGAAGGCTCTGATCAGGGCGACTCTCACTTTCAATCCTTGCTTTTGTTTTGAGTAAGATTATAGAATGAGGAACGTGCCCTCGATGGAAACCTTTTTTCTGGGGATCTGGAGTCTTCTGGGATGTTTAAAATGCCTGATTAATTGTTCTGAATCCCATTGTGTGATGTCTGCACCTTCTTTTCCTCCAGGACATCGAGAAGAGGCTGAAGAAGGTGAAGGACCCTGAACAGAAGCAGAAGCTTCAGCAGCTCCTGAAGAGACTGGTGAGCGCGCGCCTGTGTTGCTAAAACCCTCTGATGTTTGACTCTCTTTGAACTCCTTGACACTCCTGTGTCAGGAGGCAGTGGGGTAGTGGTGCTCCTGATCTGGGCAGTGGGGTAGTGGTGCTCCCGATCTGGGCAGTGGGGTAGTGGTGCTCCTGATCTGGGCAGTGGGGTAGTGGTGCTCCCGATCTGGGCAGTGGGGTAGTGGTGCTCCCGATCTGGGCAGTGGGGTAGTGGTGCTCCCGATCTGGGCAGTGGGGTAGTGGTGTTCCCGATCTGGGCAGTGGGGTAGTGGTGCTCCTGATCTGGGCAGTGGGGTAGTGGTGCTCCTGATCTGGGCAGTGGGGTAGTGGTGCTCCCGATCTGGGCAGTGGGGTAGTGGTGTTCCCGATCTGGGCAGTGGGGTAGTGGTGCTCCTGATCTGGGCAGTGGGGTAGTGGTGCTCCCGATCTGGGCAGTGGGGTAGTGGTGCTCCCGATCTGGGCAGTGGGGTAGTGGTGTTCCCGATCTGGGCAGTGGGGTAGTGGTGTTCCCGATCTGGGCTGTGGGGTATGGTGCTCCTGATCTGGGCAGTGGGGTAGTGGTGTTCCCGATCTGGGCAGTGGGGTAGTGGTGCTCCTGATCTGGGCAGTGGGGTAGTGGTGCTCCTGATCTGGGCAGTGGGGTAGTGGTGCTCCTGATCTGGGCAGTGGGGTAGTGGTGCTCCTGATCTGGGCAGTGGGGTAGTGGTGCTCCTGATCTGGGCAGTGGGGTAGTGGTGCTCCCGATCTGGGCAGTGGGGTAGTGGTGCTCCCGATCTGGGCAGTGGGGTAGTGGTGCTCCCGATCTGGGCAGTGGGGTAGTGGTGCTCCCGATCTGGGCAGTGGGGTAGTGGTGCTCCTGATCTGGGCAGTGGGGTAGTGGTGCTCCCGATCTGGGCAGTGGGGTAGTGGTGCTCCTGATCTGGGCAGTGGGGTAGTGGTGTTCCCGATCTGGGCAGTGGGGTAGTGGTGCTCCCGATCTGGGCAGTGGGGTAGTGGTGCTCCCGATCTGGGCAGTGGGGTAGTGGTGCTCCCGATCTGGGCAGTGGGGTAGTGGTGCTCCCGATCTGGGCAGTGGGGTAGTGGCGCTCCTGATCTGGGCAGTGGGGTAGTGGCGCTCCTGATCTGGGCAGTGGGGTAGTGGTGCTCCTGATCTGGGCAGTGGGGTAGTGGTGCTCCTGATCTGGGCAGTGGGGTAGTGGTGCTCCCGATCTGGGCAGTGGGGTAGTGGTGCTCCCGATCTGGGCAGTGGGGTAGTGGTGCTCCCGATCTGGGCAGTGGGGTAGTGGTGCTCCCGATCTGGGCAGTGGGGTAGTGGTGTTCCCGATCTGGGTAGTGGTGCTCCCGATCTGGGCAGTGGGGTAGTGGTGCTCCCGATCTGGGCAGTGGGGTAGTGGTGCTCCTGATCTGGGCAGTGGGGTAGTGGTGTTCCCGATCTGGGCAGTGGGGTAGTGGTGCTCCTGATCTGGGCAGTGGGGTAGTGGTGCTCCTGATCTGGGCAGTGGGGTAGTGGTGTTCCCGATCTGGGCAGTGGGGTAGTGGTGTTCCCGATCTGGGCAGTGGGGTAGTGGTGTTCCCGATCTGGGCAGTGGGGTAGTGGTGTTCCCGATCTGGGCAGTGGGGTAGTGGTGTTCCCGATCTGGGCAGTGGGGTAGTGGTGCTCCCGATCTGGGCAGTGGGGTAGTGGTGCTCCCGATCTGGGCAGTGGGGTAGTGGTGCTCCCGATCTGGGCAGTGGGGTAGTGGTGCTCCCGATCTGGGCAGTGGGGTAGTGGTGCTCCCGATCTGGGCAGTGGGGTAGTGGTGCTCCCGATCTGGGCAGTGGGGTAGTGGTGCTCCCGATCTGGGCAGTGGGGTAGTGGTGCTCCCGATCTGGGCAGTGGGGTAGTGGTGCTCCCGATCTGGGCAGTGGGGTAGTGGTGCTCCCGATCTGGGCAGTGGGGTAGTGGTGCTCCCGATCTGGGCAGTGGGGTAGTGGTGTTCCCGATCTGGGCAGTGGGGTAGTGGTGTTCCCGATCTGGGCAGTGGGGTAGTGGTGTTCCCGATCTGGGCAGTGGGGTAGTGGTGCTCCCGATCTGGGCAGTGGGGGTAGTGGTGCTCCCGATCTGTGCAGTGGGGTAGTGGTGTTCCCGATCTGGGCAGTGGGGTAGTGGTGCTACTGATCTGGGCAGTGGGGTAGTGGTGCTCCCGATCTGGGCAGTGGGGTAGTGGTGCTCCCGATCTGGGCAGTGGGGTAGTGGTGCTCCCGATCTGGGCAGTGGGGTAGTGGTGCTCCCGATCTGGGCAGTGGGGTAGTGGTGCTCCCGATCTGGGCAGTGGGGTAGTGGTGCTCCCGATCTGGGCAGTGGGGTAGTGGTGCTCCCGATCTGGGCAGTGGGGTAGTGGTGCTCCCGATCTGGGCAGTGGGGTAGTGGTGCTCCCGATCTGGGCAGTGGGGTAGTGGTGCTCCCGATCTGGGCAGTGGGGTAGTGGTGCTCCCGATCTGGGCAGTGGGGTAGTGGTGCTCCCGATCTGGGCAGTGGGGTAGTGGTGCTCCCGATCTGGGCAGTGGGGTAGTGGTGCTCCCGATCTGGGCAGTGGGGTAGTGGTGTTCCCGATCTGGGCAGTGGGGTAGTGGTGCTCCTGATCTGGGCAGTGGTGACTCTGTTTTGGTGGAATTCCTTCTAAGGGATTTTCGTTTTGAGCAGGAAGTGATGTTTTTCCCAATGTGGTCACAAGTAACAACTTGCCTTCTTTATGGCTAGTCCTAGTGGCCCCAAGGGAACCTTTCTGGTCTTGGATCCCTTTGCCGTCCCTCTGTCAGGTTTGGAGCATCTCTGCGTGAAAGTCCTTGACAGGGATCCGCTTTGGGAAGAGCCGGGTGGACCCCTTGTTGCCCTATTCTGTCACAGTTAGCGGATTCCATCTGTCTCCGCCATGCTTGAAAAGACTCCTTTGTGGCCAGATGGTTGGTCCGTCCTTAATGGAAAGGCCGGTCGCTCTGTCTGTCAAGACAGAGGGGATCATTTGTGGTGCCCCTGGGGGCTTCCTTCTCAGTTGATTGAGACCATGCTTGTGGCAACAGACATAGGTCGGAGGTCAGCATTAGCCAGCAGTAACGAGATCCAGCATGTGGGCCAGATAAATGTCGGGGATCAGCAGTAGCTGCAAAGGTAAACAATATAGCACTGTGTCTCGGACAGGAGTTAATGGCAGCTGTCCCTCCAAGAGGCCCAGCCCGGAGCCAAACCAGGGTCCTTGGTGGTTGGCAGGACCAGGAGACCCCTAGCTGTCTGCCAGATCAAGGACAGAAGGCAGCAGGGGCAGCATTGGTAAGAGTCGGCCATCTTTCTGACCCCTCTCAATGGCTGCTTAAAATGCACCTCCTCCCACCGTGTCTGAGCGTGTGAGGCCTCCATTCTGGAAGATCAGGTCACTCTTCTATCTCATTCTTTGACATCAGTAATATTTTCACTGTTGTCCTAGAGGCTCCATGTTTGAAAGAGTCTTCTTGGGACCTTGTGCCCTGGTTTGAACGCAGCACAGTTTTGCACTTGCAGCTCTTGGGTGTCATCCAGACTGAAGACGCTGGCTTCCAAAGCAGGTCCTATGTCTACTCTCATGACTCTGATGCTATCCACAATCTTGTTGCATTGGGAATACTCAGCCGAGACCTGGACACCAGCTCCAAAATTGTGGGCAATTCATGCTCTGGATGTGCAGGAGCAGAGCCAGGACTGCCGAGGAGAACACATGCTTATGCCAATGTCTAAACACTGATGGGTCCTGCTTTGCAGCCGGAACTCTATTCTATATTCACATACTTATCACATTTCCTCCTTCTAATATTTGGGCCCAGAAGTGCCCCGGTGTGTGCCCACCATCTTAGATACTTTTTTTCCCAGCCTTTTGGTACAGAGGTACACCAAGAACTCCCGCAATATTTGTTGAAGTTGTCAAAGATCCGAGAAAATCAGGAAGCGGTCGAAAGAGAGGCTGAAATTGATGTTGGAAATGGAGATGGGCAGAGATTCAACATAATCTGAGAAGGTTAAATATCCACATGGGATCCCTGAGGTTCCTCTCCGGAATGTGCACGGTCTTTAAATTTTGCCCAAACCTCCACAGGAAGTTTGACCTAAACGACGAACATCTGGAATGCAGGTTCTGCCTTTCTGGAGACCATAAGTTAGAGGATTGTTTTCCATGCTCGCTGTTTGTCTCTAACTTTATCGAAATACGATTCTTCAAGCTCATTGGGCTGTTGCTGACATGGCTGGGCTTACGGATTTGGAAAAACAGAGAAGGGGTGCGCTGTCGATGGAGGAGATGGTCGGGGAACTCCAAAACTCAGACCTAGAGGAAATTTCACCAGACGTTGGGGACACTAGAAAACAAGATCCTAAGCCTACGGCGCCCCAGGCCTGAAAGCCCTGAAAGCTGTCGAACGAGAAGACATGCAGTCTACCGCTGAGAGGCTGAAGCACAAGTCCTCGAGCCCTACCACTGAGCCACACAAAATCAAGCCCTTGACGCTGAACAGTCCTGCAGACGGAGGAGCAGGAGAGACTTTCCATCCTAGTGGGCATGAGAAGAGAGCTGTTAAGGATTTACTAAAGGGCGTCTCCTTGACTTCCAAAGATGAGCGAGTGCAAAGGAGGGACAGTGCCTCTCTCAAAAGAAAAGTCCCTTGGAGACAGGAAAACCTCAATGTTGAGAGGGCCGAGAGCACTGAAGTTTAAGATAGATAAGCTGATAAGGAAATAGTAAGCTTTCAGGGACAGTGTTTCGATCTAGGGATCCTAAGCCCTTAGGGGTCGAGAAACCGAGGCACGATGTAGACACAGAGAGAAAGATCTAACCTAACTAGAGCTAGACCAGGACACGGAGGTGGGGGAAGTGGAATCTAGTTTTATTCAGCTAGGATTGGAAAAAAAGGGTTCTACACACGAGGAAGAGACACTGAAAAGATGTCAAGGCAGACTCTCCGCAGAAGGAGGTGACTTGTATCCCTCAAGGCCGCCTCCTCTGGACGATGTTTCTACGTACCTCAGGGTGGTTACAAGAGCAGCAGACGCCTCTGGGATGGAGATGGAGGTAGAAAAAGAGGAGACACGTTCTTTGCTAAAAACACTGAGACCAGTTTATAAGAAAGATCAGGTCCTTCCAATGTTTCCAAGCATAATACATTAAGGGAAGAGACATCTTCTCAAAGCCAGCAACATCCAAGGCAGTGGCCCCTCGCATAGATATGTGGTTGTAAGAAAGTGGCTCTGTATATACTGAACCAAAGTAAGGTTCAGTGTGCACAGAGTCCACAGTCCCCAGAGGTTTGGCAGAGGCTAAAGTTAGATATAACCTTACTCTCTAAAGTGGTAGCTTGGTCGAGCAGTAAGGCAGTATCAGAGGACAGTGTAAAGCATTTGTTGTACACACTCAGCCAGCAAATGGTCTCACACACTCGAGAACTGAACTCTAGGCCAATTGTTTTGTATATAAAAATATATTGTTGCTTTATTTTAGAACCACCGGTAGGTATAAAAATACTTTCTCAGAATGAGATGCTTTAGTTATATACTTTCAATACACAATAGACTTTTAAAGGCAATAGCTACAGTTGTTGCAATAGGCAACACAATTCAAACACAATTGTAACATTGAGCTCAATGGGATTTTTAAGTAAACTGTAATAGAATTACTTTACGAAGATTTTTCTTACTCAGGGCTGGATCCTGGATTCAGCCCTGGTGCATTTCCTGTAAACAGTTGAAAGAAATCGTTTTTGTTACACAGGCGATTTTTAAGGAATATTTGTGTGTTGCAAAAATCGACAGAAGAATTTCTGGTAAAAACCAGGCAATGTTATCCTATGGAGGAAAATCAAGTTATCGGAAAATCACAGTTGTAGTCCATTTTTCTAATCCGTGCTGGGCCTCTAGATCCAGCACTGGGATCTCTCCTGAGAACAGGTGAGTAATTTCGTTTTTGATATTCGGACGATTTTTAGTGAATATTTCAAGATTTCAAAAGTTGACATTGAAATGCATTGACTTTTACTGTAATATGCAGTTAGGTAATTATCGTGTTACTTTTCTAACCTCAGGACTGGGTCCTAGATTCAGTCCTGGGACACTTCCTGCAAACAGGTGAGTAAAGTCGTTTTGGTTAAACACACAATTTTTAAGCAATATTTTTAGTTTTTGAAACTCCACACTTCGTCGTTTTTTCAGAGAAAAATACCCAATGTTATCCTATGGAGGGGAAACAAGTTATCGGTTTGCAGGTAAGTTTTTGACTGTGGGAGTCCAGGTTCTGGGGTTAGACTCTGGGGACCCCCAGGGTCCGTGATGCACTCTTGTTGCACCCACAGCGGCACTAGGGCGGCCAGATGCAGAGTGTTGAGGCCCCAATGTTATCCTATGGGGGATAGGGGGCCTTCGGTTGGTGGCTACTGGCTAGCAGGCCACTGGGTTGTGGGAGCAAAGCTCCTGGCTGTAGACTTGGCACAAAGGGGGAAGCAAGTGAGCACCAAAAGCGCACCCACAGCGGCACTCGGGCGGCTGGGTGCAGAGGGCTATTATGGCGTTGGGTTCCCTGTTGAAGTCTATGGAGATTCTCCGGACTGGACAAACACTGCAGGCTTGGAAACGAGAGTCTCCTGGGATCTACCAACACTTCGAGGGGTAAGTTGAGATGTCTTGGCTTAGGTAGGCACCCTGGGTTTGGGCACACAAGGCCGTGGGGCGTCGGGTGCAGGGGTGCCTTTTAGTGTCGGATTTTTCTTACCCGCTCTGGTCGCGGTAGGGGGACCCTCTGGACTGAGGCTGCAGGCTTCGTCTGGAGGCTTGAGGCAGGTCAGGAGTCGCCGGATTCCAGGTCAGGATCGCCGGGGAGACCTCCTCAGGGTGTTTTTTTTTCTTGAGCTCGGGCCGGGTTCGGCGGGTGCAGAGTGGGCTGGATTCGCGATCCTGGGCTGGTGCCAGGGGTGCTGGTTTTGAACAAATCCGGTGTTCACGGGAGAAGCAGGCGGTTCAAGTGAAGGCAGGCAGGTCCTCCGGGGTAGGTAAAGGGCAGGGACCAATGGGTCCCTTCCCTGGGGTGGGTACACCCCCTATCCTGCCACTCTCCAGTGGGAGGGGGGCAGGAGCCTAGTCCTGATTGGGCAGGGCTCCCCATCTTCAAGATGGCGAGAGCCCGGAGATGTGCTTCACCTCGCCTCCACCACCTGAGGGGTGGGGTTGGCAGAGGCTGGCACACCCCCTTTCCTCACTTGGGGTTTCCTGCCAGTCTTCCCGCCAGAGTGGGGGCTAGAACCGGTGGGGACCAGTTGCTGAGTACAGCAAGTGGTCTGGGAGGCTCACAAAGGCGGAATGCCTTTGAAGCTTCCCCTGCCCATCCTGGGGGAGGAGACCTAGCACCTCGCCCAGGACGTGCATTGTTGCAGGCCCAGGAGAGCGGATGGCTCTCTACCCAGGGGTCCAGCAACATGTCTGCTGGGTGGCAGCCTAGGCAGCCTCTCAGGCAGGACGTGGATGGTGGGTTAGGTTCAGGGGGCAACTCTACGTTGCCCTCTGTCGTGCATCTTACATTAAATCCCACACTGGCATCAGTGTGGGTTTAATGTGCTGAGAAGTTTGATACCAAACTTCTCAGTCTTCAGTGTAGCCATCATGGTGCTGTGGAGTTCGTGATGACGACCTCACAGCACCATATACTCTTAATGGCAGCACTGCACTTACAGTGCCCAGGAATGGACCTGGGTACTGTAGGGGTACAGGGCTCATGCACCTGTACCCTCACCACTGGCATAGGGCACCCAGCTAGAGGGGTGACTGATGTATGCCAGGGCAGTGGTTTGTGGGCATGGCACACAGGGATGTGGGCCATGTCGACTCTTCACTTGGTTCTGCACCAAGACACGCAGCCTGCAAAGGCAGAGTGTGTGTGTCAGGGTACAGGACCTCTAAGGGTGGCACAATAAGTGCTGCAGCCCTTAGAGGTCTTCCCTGGTCACAGTGCCCTGGGTACCTGTGGTACCATTTACCAGGGGCTGACCTGTGGCCAGAGATGCCAATTGGGTATAGTTTTGGGGAAAGAACACAGGCCCTGGGAACCTGATTGGCAGGGACCCAGGGCACATCAAGTCAAAGTGCATCAGTGGTCTGGCAAAAAGTGGGGGGGTTACTGCAACAGAAACCCACTTCCTTACAGTGGTACAGTGCGTCTTCACAAGGGCATGTTGAGGCAGACTCGCTGATTGTCAGCACAGCGAGGAAAGAGACATGTCACCAGCATCCACGGGCCTCCTCCGGACAAAGAGAGCCGAAGATTGGAGGCAGCGGCTGCCACCCACTGGAGAACAGCCAACATCACCGACCTCCTCAGTCGGTACGTACACCAGCACTGGGCGTACACAGAGGACCTTTTGTCACCCCTTATGGAGGACTATCAAAAGAGGGCCGAAAGTACTGTTGAAGACGGCAAGAACATGGCCAGCTCCTGCTTGTGGCTGGCCATGGACTCTGCGGAGAGGACAAGAAGGAAGATTGCTGCTGGCATAGACCTGAGGAAGCATGCGTGGCTGCGTATCTCAGGATTCAAACCAGAGGTCCAGGCGAATATTGTGGATAAACCATCATAGAAACCCATCTTTTCGGCACAGGAGTTAGACAAAGCTTTTGGAGGTAGTGAAAAAGACAAATGAGATTGCTCAAGCCATGGGGGCTCTCCAGCTACAAAGGAAGCCTTTCTGGGGCGATTGCAAGCCGTACTCTCCTTTACTAAACATCTCAATCTCTGACCGCGAGGACAGCATTTAAAATGTTGGATGTTATCACCCTGCCTTCATCTCATTCCAGACACAAAACTACACATGAGGCAGTTCCAGGAGCGACGGTCACAACCAATGAAACATTTGGAGGGTCCCAGTGGTCTCTGCACCCCTCCCGCAGGCCATCATAACAGCAGACGTTGCATATATAGAATGAGGAGCACACATGGGCGCCCTCAAAATAAGGGGTATATGGTTCACACGAATCAACCAAACATATCAACCGCTTTGAACTGAAAAGCTATGAAGCTTTCCCAGAGCCAAGTGCAGAACAAGACAGTACAGATACTAACAGACGGTATGAAGCAATGTTCTGCCTCAACATACCTAGAGGAAGCGTATCTTATCCAGTCTCAGAGCTGAGGCAAACCATCTGGAAATGGGCCATTGCAAGGAACATCACGCTGGTAGCAGACCACGTCCCAGGAATAGAAAACACACATGCAGAGGAGTTAAGCAGACAAACATGCTGCACTCATGATTTGGAGCCAACACAAGGTATAGCAGACACAATCTGGTATCGGTGGGGAATGCCACAAATCGATCATTTCACTTTATCCCCCCTCTCACCCCCGTTACTACTGTTTCTAACAGTTCTGCAGAAATTCAAAGGGTCCAACATTACATTCACCTTAATAGCTCCTAAGTGGCCTCCCCAACCCTGGTTCTCACGCCGAGTGGAACTATCGAAGCAAAAATATTTAAAAATTGCCCTGCACAAGCGCACTCTAATGATGCTGCAGGGGGCAGTGTTTCACCCGAAACCAGGGGAACTTCAGCTGATAGCTTGGTTCCTGAGATACAAGTGTTTTGCCATTTACTTACGCGAGGGAACACTACACATTTTCAAGAAGGCACATAGACCTCCCTCTAGAAGGAGCTATGTCCTCAAATGCAAAGGGCATCTAGTACGGTGCCGAAATAAGGTCCAGGAAAGCCTTCATCAGGACAGTCAGAGTTGGGTACCTCGCCCGCTTCATTAACTGCAAGCTGTCTGGCGCCTCAAAGGGGACAACTTATTTGAGAGGAGCGCATGCTCAGCAAATATTCCGCACACCACAAATCAAAAGGTTCATGGAAGAAGCAACGACTCTTCCCTACACAAGCTGCGCCTCCACTCCGGGGAACTTCAGGCTGGTATTAGGGGATTAGTAAAGACCCCATTTGAGCGATGCTCAAGGCCACACGTAACCACCTCACACTACAGCAGGTCTCCTTGGTGGCCATCACATCACTAACAAGAGTAGGTGAGCTTCAGGCACTCGCGGTGTAAGAGCCCTACATAAGGGTAAGATGCTGAGAACGATCCCTAAATTCTTGCCAAAGATGTCACCTTGTCACATACATTAATGTGCTACCTTACCAACAGTTTTTCAGAGGCACGCCAAAGCAGTAATTGTGTTCTACATGCAGGTTACTCATAACATCTGGAAAACCACGATTCTTCGAAGGACACTCAACGCAGTCTTAAGATACAGCTGGGTGGATAGTACAAACCATTGACCTGCAGTATTCACTTGCCAACACAACGATAGTGACCAGCCCCAGAGCACGTTCAATCAGAAATAGAGGCCATAATTGCCTTTATTGACAACTTTTCCTTCAAATTATCTGCACGGCGACCACATGGTCCTCAGAACACACTGTCACAAAACTTTTGTGTGCTGACCCACAGTCACAGAAGGAGCATGCTGCAGGCCAAGCAGCATTAAGAAATCTATTTGTCTCCACTCCCTCTTCCCCTAGGGGAGGTAGTACCGCTGCTAGTATTTGTTAAGCTTGTGAATGTAGAAGTGATTTTGTGCTGCAAAAGAAACCAGTTACTTGTACTTACGGCTTTGCATCTTAAAGCTTCTACGCCCTCCCGCCTCCCCAGTGAGGGAGTCGCGGAGAAGGAAAAAATAAAGAATGCTAAGATGGGGAGCCCGCACAGGGGCCTTGTGGGCTTATGGATGAAGACAAATTTGCTGACTTTTTTACCTTCCTTAAAAAATGTGTATGATTCCTCTCCCTCTATGCTTCCCCAGCGCCTGCAGTCGCCATCTGACTCTTCTCATAGCTCCGGTCAATGCAGCTCTAAGGACAAGGCTAAGGGCTTCCCATTACTGACACTCTGGGCAGCATCTCCCCTATATCTACTAGTGAACCTCCCTCCACTCCCCCCCCCAACCTCCATCATCTCTCAATAAGACAACGCCGCCGCCGCAGCCCTCTTCCTACCCTCGCTCCTCTCCATCACTCATAGTGACTAACACACTAGTAACTCACAGCGCAGCGGACACCCGCCCCAATAGCCCTATGTCCACCCTGCTGAGCGTGCCTAGCCCTTCGTACACCCCTCCTCTCAGAAACCCTAGACGCAGGGTGGTCGAGCTCCACTACCAGGCTACCCAACCATGCCAGCAGAACAAGTCCTGACCCACTGGTCGCCTTCCCGCAAGTTCAACCTTCACTTATGGACCTTGAAACTCTGAACCTCAGAGCAACCAACATAGCTCAGAGCATCCATAACTCCGTTCTTGAACTGAAAAGCATCCTTAACCTCACAGAACAATCTATCTCGAATATCAAGCTCTCCCAGAACTCAGTTCTTCCCCCACTCACCAAGCCCTTCCTTCAACCCTTGCTGCTAGCCTTTAGACACCTTCGCCCTTTCAAGCATCCCAACTACCTCTCGGAGGACGAAATTCAAGCCCTCCTCTTATCCTATAAGTCCTCTCCTGACGCCCCCAGTCCTCCAGACAAGAAAGATGAATGCTTAATTCATATGGTTGCAATCAACTCTAATAGAACATCAACTCTCCGTAACAGAGGAGTAAACAGCAACAACTTAGCGCAAGTACAGTTATCCTCCCTAACTCACAAGACATGCACCGACCCTCCTCTCTCCGGCCTCCTAATTAACTGCCGATCAGCAGCAAAGCATGCCTCCGACATCGCCGCTCTCATCCTGAGCCAAAAATCTGACGTAGCAATCCTCACCGAACCATGGCTCAATGAATCATCGTCACCTTACCTAGATTTATTGGTCCCTTCAAATTATAGCATCGTAAGGCTTGACAGGCAATTAAAAAAAGGGGGAGGCATCGCTTGCATTTACTGCTCAGACCTCCTCGTCACTGAACTTCACGCTGACCCCACCGACTCCTGCGAATATCTTGCACTCTCCATATGTAACAACACTACCCAGTTGTGCAAACTGCACATCTTCTACCACCCCCCAGGCAAGAACGACACCTTCTTCGACCACCTCATGGAAATCATTACAGCTAAGGTTTCCCCCCACTCCAATGACATTTTCCTCAGAGACTTTAATCTGCACTGGAATAACCTCAATGACCCTCAGGTTAACGCCCTCAAATACTTCCTTTCTGACCAATCACTTACTCAAGCCTGCACATTACCAACTCACACGAAAGGCGCCACACTGGATTGGATCATTGCTAAGGCAACGGCGGTCAGGCTTAACTCAATAGATCCATGCGACTGGTCTGACCACCACGCTATTACCTTCCTATTGCTTGGCACCCACAAGACAAGGCCAGCGCAACCTGTGAAACCGAAACTCTGGCTCAGGGACACAAAGAGCCTAGATCTCGAGAAGCTGGCTGCACGCTGTGAGAATGACCTTCCCCCCCCCCCCCCCAAATCTCTCAAAGGTCAACAACCTTACAGAACACTACAACTCGACTATGTCTGACATAATTGATGATCTTGCCCCGCTAAATCTAAAAAGATCCAGAGTTAAAGACAAAAACCCCTGGTTCAACGGATCCCTCAACAATGAAAGGAGAACCCTCCGGCTAACAGAAAAAACCTGGAGACAGCACCCCTCAGCCTCCCAACTAAAACCTCTCCGACAGACCAGAAATGCTGGAACTGGAAAACGCTAAGAACAGACCTCGTAAGCTCTTTGAAATGGTCAAACACCAATCTAATAAACTGGCTAAAACTTCCAAAGAAACCTCAAAATCCCTAATAACCTGTGAGGAGTTCTCCTCCTCCTTTACAGCCAAAATTACCTCCCTAGCAAACTAACTTAATTCCGCCACCAACATCCGACCTCTTCCTGCCGGGTCCCATCTCTCCTCTCTTCCCCCCCCCCCAGACAACACCCAAGAACCAAGCTCACTAGTCCAACTTCAAGTTATATGGCGACCATTCCATCTCGAAAATTCTATCCTCCTTAAATCCGAATAACAACTTTAATGACCCACTCCCCTCCAGCTGCGTGGCCGCGACCTCCCAATTTATCATTCCCATTTGGACTACAATAATCAATGCTTCCCTACTACAAGGGTCCATACCTGACTCTCTAAAAGTCAGTCAAGTCGTCCCCACCTTGAATCCTGCTACTCCAGACAATTTCAGACCAATATCCAATATCCCAATTCTAGCGAAAGTTCAGGAGAAATGTGTGCAACTTCAACTGAGCCAACATATCACCAACTTCAATCTGCTCGACTAATTCCAATCCGGGCTCAGGCCTGGGCACAGCACAGAAACAACTATTCTCCATATTGTGGATGAGGCTCTTCAAGCCCTTGACCAAGGAAAAACATGTCTCCTAATTCTATTGGATTTATCCTCGGCATTCGACACAGTCAACCACGAGAAACTACTGGAACACCTCGAATTCAGGATGGGAGTAAGGGGAACCGTTCTCGAATGGTTTAGATCCTTCCTCCGGAACCGAACCCAGAGATTCTTAGTCAACAGTAATCTATCTGTTCCTTCCCCGATAACGATCGGAGTCCCCCAAGGCTCAACTCTTTCCCCAACCCTCTTCAATCTCTACCTTGAACTGTTAGCTGAATTACTACGTACCGCCAACATCTCCTTCCACATGTATGCCGATGATACCCAGATCTACATCAAAATCTCATCTCTAGAGGAGATCTACTCTTTGAATGAGGCCCTAAAGCTGACTGTTCAATGGCTCGCCTGCAACCAGCTCAAACTAAATGCACAAAAAACGGAGTTCCTTCTAATCTCCCCCCCTAAAAGTACCACTGATATCCAGGAATGGACCAAGTCGATCACAGCACTAAACTGCACACCGACCATAGTGGAATCTGCCAAATCTCTCGGCATAACCCTGGACAGCAACCTGAATATGTGAGACACCACATCACCTCGATGGCTAAAACTGCCAGGTTTTACCTGAGCTACCTGAGGAAACTAAAACCTTTCCTTGATGCCTCGGACCTAAAAATGGCAGTCCAGGCATTAGTTATCTCCAGAATCGAATACGGATGCTCAACCCTTTCAGGCCTGCCCAAGATCTCCGTAGTCCGCCTAAAAGCTTGCCTCAAAGCCGCCGCCAGACCCTTAACAGGCTCAAAAAAATTCGACCACATCTCACCGCATCTGAAGGCGCTGAACTGGCTTCCTCTTGAAGCCAGAATCCAACTCAAACTGGCATGTATCACCCACAAAGCTCTACACACGAAATCCCCAGCATATCTCGCCCAGAAAATCATGGTTTCTGGAGGAGCCAGAAACTCCCGGTCCACCAGAGAATTTGTGCTCCAGCCACCCCGCTTCCAAAAGGAAAAAACTTACAATTGTGCTTTCTCTGGGGCCGCACCAAGAATCTGGAACTCGCTGCCGTCTTTCATCAGAAGAATTCCCTCTCTGTCAATATTTAAAAAGGAAGTCAAAACCTTCCTGTGAGAAGTTGGCCTGGTATATGCTGTTCACTAATTAAAGTGGACACCTTGCACCAGGGCAAATCGACTCTTATGGTAGATAGGTTTAAGACAACCTTTTAAAGAAAGCTATCCTAGTGGTAGCTGTGGAGAGCAGCCTTCAGGCTAAGTCTCGGAGGAATGTAAAGCAGCTTGTTTTACCATATAATCTCTTGAATCACCAAATGAAAAGACACCACACAGGTATATATATCAAATATATATGTATTTATTTCTAAATAACTCTCTACTAATCTCTTTATGAGATTAGAAGACAAACATATGCACAAATCAACGTTTCACAATAAGTTAAGCACAAAATATGGCTGGGGCCCTAGGGGCGTACCAGACCATATACTAAGTAAGAGACTTAGAAACAACGACTTGCAAGGAGACAAGGCCTAGGGCCTTCAGAAGTGCTGGGGCCTCACGAAACCACCCAAGGCAGGTAAGTAAAGGACCCACGGGGGACGCGTGCAGTGTGGATACACAGGCGCGAATCGCCGTTAACTTCAATGGGGCAAGTCGCGGTTGGAAATAAAGAGTTTTAGGATACTTCGGGAGAACCTACAAGCAAGTCACTTACAGGGTAAGTAGTTCTAGGGCCCACACCCACAGGAGCACCGTAGTGCTGGAGTTACCTCACCCAGGGAAGCCGGGTGCATAGGTGTCCTTTGGTGTCGGGTCGCGGCGTCGTTTTCAATGGCGAACAAAGAAGACTTGCTGCTTGCGGGAGCTGAAGAAGTGTCCGGTGGAATCCAAGCCTGGATTCTGAAGAAGGATGACCTGAAAGCAGAGGGGACAGTGTTCAAAGTCACTTGGCAGTGACCCGGGGCAAGGAAGATGGATGCCCACCGTCGTCGGTCGCTTCAGGTCGGTTGCGGGTGCCTTGACTCTTCAGCCACGTGGTCCAGGAGGCGTCGACGACGACCAGGAGCTGGATTCGGTGTGTTCCTCGACGTCTGCAGCTGACTGCGGTGTCGGCAACTCGATCGGAGCCAACAAGCCTTGGCAGCCGCAAGTCTCTGGGAGATGAAGAAAAGTCGATGGCGCAGACCAGCAAGGTCTGTGGAACTCACCCAGCGAGGGTAAGTCAGGGCAGGCCTGGAGCAACCAGGGGAGCCCTTGGGTTTCTTTAAGAAGTCTTCTGGGGACCCACAAGCCGGCGGGCAAGGGATCGCGAAGACACCTCGGGCGGAATCACTCAACAGGGGCCCACGGTCACTCGGGACGGTGTAGGCCTCTGATCTTCGGAGGGATTCCTGCTGGAGGTCGGGACCACACGTGGTCCAAAGCACAAGTTCGTAGAACGTTGTGAAGGGGTTGAACTCGACAATAGTGCACGGTACCCAGGGGTCGCGGTTCCTCGTTACTCGTGGGGTCCACTTGCCTCAGCTTCGCTGGGGACTCACGATGGCCTGGGAGAGGTCAGGAAATCCACTTCTTGGGCTGCAGGGACTTCGGACTCCGGCGGGAGCGGCGTAGTTTGCGACCGTCGTTGTCGTTTTTGGTGCCTGCCAAGCAGGGAGTCACTCCTTGACTCCAAGGGAGATTCTTCTGTCTTCCAAAGGTAGTGGAACGTCGAAGGGCCAGGATTCTTCTGTAGAGCGTCGTCCAGGGGTTATCTAACTAGCAAGTTCAAGGGTTCCCCTTCTTATACTGAAAAGAGGGGATGGACTAGCTCTATGACCCCACCTATGGGAGGGTCAAGGGAGGGGGTGGCTACACCCACTTCCCTTTGTCCAGTTTCGCGCCAGAGCAGGGGCAGGTAGCCCCTGAGTCGGTTTGAACTGGCATCTGCACAGAGGAGCCTTCTGCTCCCCCAGTGCAGGACTTCAAAGCACTCTAAGAGTGCACCCACCCAGCCCCAATACACTAAACCCTGTCTGGGAGGTGGTTACACCTCCCTGTGACAGGATGCCTATTGTTGGGCTTCCTCCACTGCGAGTTTCGGTCATCAGCAGGAGGGCAGCCCAGTGTCTGTGACTGGTGGCATCCATTTTGTGATGCCAGGGCTCTTTAGGATTCTACCGCGTTTCCACAGCAGGTACATGTCTTATCCCTCTAGAAGGGTGGAATGTTACCCCCGCCGCCAAGATTGGCGGGGGGGGTAGTATTCCAAGATGTTTGACACCAAACACGACATGTTATGATGCAGCCATTCCAAAGTTAGCATTTTACCGCGAGGATATAATGCACTTAATAGTATATGGTTTAACCGCATCCACAAACAGCACCAGAGAATAGACTCTGAGAGCTGCAGAGGGGCCCTGCTCAGGCAGAGGCACCCCCTCACATAGAAGCCAAGCACCCTGCCCTCAGGATTGATAGGGCCTGCCTTAGGGGTGACTGATAGGTTTATATGTGTGTGCAGGAGAGATATAGGAAACCTATATCTCAGTGAGGGGTGCTAGCACCACCTCACCCAGGCTGCAGTAGCAGGCCTGTGGTGTCAGATTTAGTCTGCTTCCCAGGGGTGGCATAATACATGCTGCAGCCCCTGGTAGGCCTGTGAAGTACCTATGCCCTTGGCACCTAAGGTACCATATACTAGGGACTCATAAGGTACCACAGTAACCAATCACTAGTGCACCTAGAGTGCACTCCATGTCATTTAGAGAGAGCAGATAGACTGAGGCCCTGAATAGCAGGATCCCAGTCCAACTAAGTCATAAACCAGCAAAACACCATAAAAAAAGTGGGGGCAACCATATAGTCAGATTCCACCTTCCTACACTTCCTAATGGGCAAGTTTCTCCCATAAATCATGCATTGCACACACCGTTCAGTGGCTTTGCTTATTCTTGTTGCCGCTATAGTTTGGACTGGCTGGCTGCTATCCATCTTGTACAGACCTTGTACTCCCACAAATGTATTTGCTGGATTTCTCTGCATTATGATCTGAACATTGTATACACCCTGTTATTCACAAATGTTTCACCTCCTTCTAATCCTACTTATGTTTTTTTTTGCTTTGACTATTTCATACTTGTATACAACGTGTTATCCCTGTAAAGCGCTCTGATATCCTAACGGGTCACGTTCGCGCTCTATAAAACACTAAATAAAATAAAATATGCTATGGCTCTGCCTGCGTCATCGCCCTCTCACAGTAGAAAGATTTTTCAACAAAAAACACTTCCGGACTAAGCCACTAGAAAACATAATTGTGGAAAGCATGTGAACCTAAAAGTACCTCAAGCTGCAAAACCATAAGTTCGAGGCATGTGTGCTGTAGATACACATACTTTGCATATTCCTGCCATCTAGTGTTGGGTCCGGATGTTTGAAAGTTGTTTTTCTTCTAAGAAGTCTTTCCAGTCACGAGGTAAGGTGACTCCTCCTTTCGGTGATAGTGCGCATGGGCATCGACTCCATTGTTGGATTGTTTTTTTCCGCCATCGGGTTCGGACGTGTATTGCTGCGCTCCATTTTGAAAACAGTTCTTTGGGTTCCCTTCGGTGCGCAATCCACTCTACCCTTGACAGTATTGTTTCCGTACACGTTTCCCTGTTCTCCGCGTATCTAATCACTCGACAAAATTCTCCAATTTCGATCGAAAACCTCGTGAGCGGCCATTGGGCATAGCCATTTCGGGCCAGCCTTCTGCCGATGGAACGGACTCCATTCCAATTCTGTCCTGGGTGCCACTCCAAGTACCCTCGCACCGACCTACATCAAGGTTTTAACTTGTGCCTCTCTCCGGAGCACAAGGAAGAAGACTGCGATGCCTGTAAATCGTTTCGGTCCAAAAAGACTCTCAATCAATCAGGGATTTGTGAAGCGCACTACTTACCCGTGAGGGTCTCAAGGCGCTGAGGGGGAGGGGGGTTTGAGCAGCTCCGTCTCATCTGAAAAGCCAGGTCTTGGGCTCTTCCTGAATGTTTGCAGTGTGGGGGTTTGTCTGATGCTGAGGGGGAGTTCGTTCCAGGTCTTGGCCACGATGTAGGAGAAGGCTCTTCCTCCCGTTCTGACTCTGTGGATGCGTGGGATTTGGGCCAGGGCAAGGTCGGCGGAACGGAGGTTTCTCTTGGGTGCGTGGAAGGAGAGTCTTTGGGTGAGGTTTTGGAGTCCAGTGTTGTGGAGGGATTTGTAGGCGCGAGTGAGCAGCTTGAAGGTCACTCTCTTTGCGACGGGGAGCCAGTGGAGGTCTCGTAGGTGCTGGGTGATGTGGTCTTGTCGTGGGATGCCGAGGACGAGTCTGGCTGTGGCGTTTTGCACGGTCTGGAGTTTGTGGAGTAGAGATTTGTTGATTCCGGCGTAGAGGGCGTTCCAGTAGTCCAGTCTGCTGGTTATGAGTGCGTGGGTGATGGTCTTTCTGGATTCGGGGAGGGTCCATTTGAAGGTCTTGCGGAGAATGCAGAGGGTATTGAAGCACGTGGAAGATATGGCGTTGACCTGTTGGTTCATGGTGAGGGAGGAGTTGAGTATGATGCCAAGGTTGCGGTCTGTAGGTGTGGGAGGGTTGCCGAGGGCGGTGGGCCACCAGGTGTTGTCCCATGCCGAGGGGGTGGATCCGAGGACGAGGACTTCCGTTTTCTCTGAGTTGAGCTTAAGGCAGCTGCTGCTCATCCAGGATGCAATGTCTTTCATTCCTTCATGGAAACTGTGTCTGGTGATGTCGGGTTCCTTGGTGAGGGAGAAGATGAGCTGCTTGTTGTCGGCGTAGGATACCATGCTGAGTCTGTGTTTTCTGACTATGGTAGCGGGGGGGGGGCATGTAGATGTTGAAGAGCATGGGGCTGAGTGAAGATCCTTGGGGTACTCCGCAGCTGATCTCTGTGGGTTCGGAGAGGAAGGGCGGGAGTCTGATTCTTTGAGTTCCGCCGGTGAGGAAGGAGCCGATCCAGTCTAGGGCGGTTTCCTGTATGCCGGCGTCGTGGAATCTGTCGGTTAGTGTGCGATGGGAGACGGTGTTGAAGGCTGCTGAGAGGTCTAGTAGGATGAGGGCAGCCATGTGGGCTTGGTCGAGTAGGGTGCGGATGTCAGCCATGGCGGCTAGGAGGGCGGTCTTATTGCTGTGGTTGCTGCAGAATCCGGATTGGGAGGTGTCAAGGATCGAGTTGGATTCTATGAAGTTCGTGAGCTGGTTGTTGATGATCTTCTTGGTGACTTTGGCTGCGAAGGGGAGGAGGGAGATGGGTCTGTAGTTCTAGAGATCCGTCGGGTCTGCGGAAGGCTTGACTTCTGTGCGTTTCCAGTCATCGGGGAAGGTGCCTGTTTCGAGGGAGCAGTTGATTGTCCGTCGCAGTTCTGGTGCTATTGCGGCGGCGGCTCTGTGGAAGATGTGCGGCGGGCAGGGGTCGGTGGGGGCTCCTGAGTGTATGCTCCTCATGGTTTTAGCGGTGTCTTCTGTGGTGACAGAGGTCCAGGTGGCGATGGTAGGTTGGGTGGTGTTGCCGGTGGTGGGTTTAGTGTCGGTGCCTTGGTTCCGTTTGTCGAAGTTGTCGTAGAGAGTCCTGATCTTGTGATGGAAGTAGGAGCCAAGCTTGTTGCAGAGGTTCTGGGAAGGAGGGACGTCCAGAGGGGTTGCGTGGTGTGGCTGAAGCGAATGTTGTTTCCTCCTGCGAAGATGGGGTCGAGGGTGGGTCCTGCCTTGTGAGTGGGGGTGGTGACGAGCTGTTTCAGTCCGATGTTGGCGAGGTTGTCCAAGAGGTTGGTGGAGTTGGGGTCGCTGAGGTTGCCGAGGTGGAAATTCAGGTCTCTAAGGAGTACGTAGTCCATGGAGGCGAGGGCGTGGGGTGCGATGAGGTCTGTGATGGTTGTGATGAACGTGTTGTGCGGTTCGGGAGGTCTATAGGCGAGGGTGCCGCGTAGAGTCGTTCTGGATCTGGAAATGGAGGTGTTCCATGGGGGACGGGGAGTCGTTCGTGCTGGCTGAAGTGAGTCGGAGGGAGTCTTTGTGTACGATGGCGAGTCCACCTATGGGGTGGTTGAGGCAGGGTG
This sequence comes from Calotriton arnoldi, assembly GCA_963921515.1. Classification (NCBI taxonomy): domain Eukaryota; kingdom Metazoa; phylum Chordata; class Amphibia; order Caudata; family Salamandridae; genus Calotriton; species Calotriton arnoldi. Next base: position 519,499 of record CAWUFW010011225.1, on the reverse strand, counting down.
GTTGAGGCAGTTGGGCTTGATGACAACAGATGCAATGTCAAAGTATCCAGCACACTCTGGATATCTTCGGGAAAGAATCAGAGCGAGAGGAGATTGAAGTGTCGGCCGCAGAAGAGGAAGAGCCCCTCTCTGTTCCAGAGTCCGATTCTGAGCTCGAGATCGATCTGGAAGCTGAAGATCTGCCTCCAGGACTAGGTGCCGGGAGTACCGAAGACCCCTTGCCCCCTAAATCTTCCAAGACATATAAGGCTACGGCACCACCTGTGCTTTCTGGCCAAGGTCGGCACCGAGACAATGTTTCTGACGCCTCGCCTCTCGGCTCGGCACCAAAACAAACCGTCAAGCCTTCCGGCTTGGGACCGAGTCGACCCAAACCTCCTTTGGATCCGAAACCATCAGGCTCCAAGGACAAATCTAGTTCGGAGCCGAAATCCTCCGCACTGAAACAGAAGCATGCTTCGGAGCCAAAATCCTCCGCTTTGAAACAAAAACACGTTTCGGAGCCGAAACCTAAAGACAAGCCTATTTCGACTCCGAAAGCTAAAGACAATGTCTCTAAGCCTCCGGAACCAATTTTAGACATTCTTAAGGCCAAATTGGATCCTAAGCAGAAAAAGATTTACATTAATCCTGATACTGGACACATTTCTGCTAAAACACCAGCAAAACACAAACTTCCTTTAGAGGACCCTTCCAAAATCCCTCTAAAGAAGAAGGACATGGCTACCGGCCCTGTTTATCCTGCCCCACAACCCTCTCCGCCTCCACCATCTTCTCCACAGTTACTAATGGAAGATCCCTTGCACATAACACCTCGGGGATCTCCACATACAGATCCAGATGTGGATCAGGGTGATGATGATACTCATTTGCCTGCAGACCCATGGAATGACCACACCATTGACCCTCCAGTAGACAATGAGTCAGAGCTTCATCCTGCAAAGCCATCCCCACCAGACGATAATATGGCTTACCAACAACTCATTTTTAGAGCAGCAAAGTCTCATGGGGTGGCCTTACATAAAGATACCTTAGAAGAGGACTTTTTATTTGAAACACTTAAGTCCACGCACAGGTCCAGTCAATCACTCCCTATGCTTAAAGGCACGATGAGGCATGCAGATGATATAAAGACCCTGTCAGAGCACATATTTTAACTCCAAGAGTAGATAAAAAATACAAACCCTCACCATCCGATCCGGTATTTATCAAAGGAGAACTACCTCTCGACTCCCTAGTAGTGTCCTCTGCGCGTAAAAGAGCTAATTCACAAAACCTCTGGAAATGCACCTCCCCAGACAAGGAATGTAAAGTTCTAGATGCCTCGGGAAAACGATTAGCCGTTCAAGCTGCTAACCACTGGCGCATCGCAAACACACAAGGCCTACTAGCCAGGTACGACAGGGCACACTGGGATGAGATGGAGCAACTGCTCCAATATCTCCCAGATGAACACAAAACTAAGGCACAGCACTTAGTTGAAGAAGGGAAACTCATCTCTAACTCCTCAATCAGATGTGGTTTAGTCGCAGCTAATACCGCAGCTAGGGAGATCAATACCAGCATCCTCCTTAGAAGGCATGCGAGGCTTAGGATCTCGGGGTTTAAGCCTGAGGTTCAACAATCCATTTTGAACACCCCCTTTGACAAGGAACACCTGTTCGGTCCTGTAGTCGACCCATCCTTATAAAAGATGAAAAAGGACACTGAAGTAGCAAAATCCATGGGAGCGCTCCAGTCCCCATCCAATAGAGGCTCCTTTCGCCGCTCATTTTACAGAGCAGGGTCCATAACAACATCCTCAGACGCAAATACTTCCTCTTAGAAAGGCAACAACCAATCCTTTCCCTCTAGACGTTTCTATAGAGGAGGATATAGAGGAAACAATTCCAAAGGCAGGGGTAAAGGCGCCACACAGCGTAACACCGCTTCCCCTAATGAACAGTGACTTGCCATCACTTCCCCCGATCACTTAACACCTGTCGGGGGAAGACTTCAACAGTTTCTCCCCATTTGGCAATCTATAACAACCTACAAATGGGTGCTAGACCTTATACAACATGGTTATTGCCTGGAGCTCACCTCCAATTCACCAAATATTCCACCTCCCGCTCACAAATTTTCGTCAGACCATTTGCAGTTACTCGAACAAGAGGTGCAATCTCGCTTACAAAAGGGAGCCATAGAACCAGCTCGTTTCAGTACCAAGGTTCAGGGGTTTACTCTCTTTATTTTCTGATCCCTAAAAAGGACGGATTATTAAGACCAACTTTAGATCTCAGAGAGTTAAACCTGTACATACTGTCAGAACATTTCCATATGGTAACTCTTCAAAAGGATCTTCCTCTTCTACAGCAAAACGATTTTATGTCCACGCTGGACTTAAAAGATGCATATTTTCACTTTCCCATTCATCCAGCTCATCGCAAATATCTCAGGTTTGTGATAGCAGGCAAACACTATCAGTTAAAAGTACTTCCATTCGGAGTAACTACTGCTCCCAGGGTATTTACAAAATGCCTAGCAGTGTTAGCAGCTCATCTCAGAAGAGAACAAATTCATGTCTTCCCCTACCTAGACGACTGGCTCATCAAAGCCAGCACACACCAGAAGTGTCTAGAATACACTCAGACCACACTACACCTACTCCACAAATTAGGTTTCTCAGTCAATATTCAAAAGTCTCACCTACAGTCTTCCCAGATACAATCCTTTCTTGGCACCACTCTCAACACTCACACAGCTCTAGCCTCTCCCAATGCAGCCAAAATCTGCAATATCCAGACTCTATTGCTGCAGTTCCAGTCCGACCAAACCTTACCAGCCAGGACTTTCATGCGACTACTGGGAATGATGGCGTCCTGCATTGCAATAGAGCCTCATGCTAGACTACACATGCATCCACTACAAGAATGCTTAGCACGTCAGTGGAATCAGTCACAGGGTCAGTTAACAGATCTAGTGTTGGTAGACAGCCTCACCCATCGCTCTCTGCAGTGGTGGAACCCACAAAATTTATCAAAAGGGCGGCCCTTCATCGACCCTGTTCCACAAGTCGTGCTAACTGCAGACGCATCTCTCGTCTTGAAAACAAAAAGCACATCTTATTGAACGATTCCTCCTAGGACCACCCCAAGCACAGTTATGGGCAAAAATACAATCCCAACCAAAGGCCCTGCAAAGCATTATGGGACGAGATTAGCAGTGGGCAGTGAATATTATAGTGTCCAATATCAAAATAATTCTACAAGAGCTGCAGTTCAACTAGTCGTTACTAGGTGTCGTCCCTCAAGAGTGAAATGCAAAAGTATTGAAAACCTTTCATGAAGCTTTTGCATTTGACTCGTGAGGGACGACACCTAGTAACGACTAGTTGAACTGCAGCTCTTTGTAGAATTATTTTGATATTGGACACTATAATATTCACTGCCCACTGCTAATCTCGTCCCATAATGCTTTGCAGGGCCTTTGGTTGGGATTGTATTTTTGCCCATAACAGTGCTTGGGGTGGTCCTAGGAGGAAGGACCACCATTGAATCGTTCACATGATATGCTTTTTGTGTTCAAGGCATCTGCTTGGTTCTCTCCCTAGGTTAGGGGGGACTCCAAAATCATCACCTCTCTCATTGCTTGATATTTTATTGTCAAAATTCATTTTTGTGAATTGGTTATATGCTTTTTAGCATAAAAAATTGCTTTATCAAAGCATTTGAAGGAGTTTATTATACTCCTGCTACGCTACGTTTGTTAGCACAGTTATTCACTCTGCTACGTGCAATTTGCGTAGTGCGTAGTAGCACAAACTTTGCATGCTTCGTGAGCGTAGCAAAGTATTATGCCCAGGGTTAGGTAGGATCTGCTTCACAGGGGTACCCCCACTTTTTGCTGATGCTTCACTGTTTTTCGACATTAGTCTGGCTGGGGCCCTGCTAATCAGAACCCCAGCCTAGCTGCTTCCTCTCTAAAATGGTTTCCATGTGCCTTAGGCACATCACTGATTGGGATCTGGAGTGCCCTTATAAGTCCCTAGTATATGGTATATTATGTACCAAGGGCATAGGTACCTCAGAGGCCTGCCAGGGGCTGCAGCATGTATTATGCCACTCCTGGAAGGCCATCCAAACTGACACCACAGGTCTGCTACTGCAGCCTGGGTAAGGTGGTGCATGCACCCCTTACTGTGATATAGGTTACCTATATCACTAAATACATACACGCATATAAACCTATAAGTCACTCCTAAGGCAGGCCTTATCAATCCTAAAGGCAGAGTGCATGGTTCCTATGTGAGAGGGTGCCCCTGCATGAGCAGGGCCCCTCTGCAGCGTTCGGAGACCAGCTCTGATGCTGTTTGTAGTGCAGCCTGACCATATACTCTTAAGCGCATTATATCCTCGCGGTAAAATGCTAACTTTGGAATGGCTGCACCTAAACATGTCGTGTTTGGTGTCAAACATCTTGGAATACTACCCCCGCCAATTCTGGCGGCGGGGGTAGCATTCCACCCTTCTAGAGGGAAAGACATGTTAACTCTGACTAACCCGGTAACTTCTCTCCAAAGCCCTGGCATCACAAAATGGATGCTGCTGCCACAGACACGAGTCTGGCCTCCTGCTGCTGGACGAAACTCCGGCAGGGGAGGCCTGGACAATAGGTTTCCTGTCCCAGGGAGGTGTGACCACCTCCCCAGACAGGATAATGTGTATTGGGGCTGGGCGGGAGCACCATCAGTGTGCTTTGAAGTCCTGCACTGGGGGCACATTTGGTGTCCCTGTGCATACCCCAGTTCAAACCGGATCAGGGGCTTCCAGCCCCTGCTTTGGCGCGAACTGGACAAAGGGAAAGGGGTGTAGCCACCCCTCTGCCCTGACCCACCCATAGGTGGGGCCACAGAGTAGTCCAACCCCTATCTTTGGTATAAAGATAGGAACCCAGTCCTTAGGACTTTAGATTATCCCTGGACGAAACTCTGAAACAGAATCCTGGACCTTCGACGCTCTACTCACGATTAGAGGACAGAAGAATCTCCCTTGGGGTCAAGGAGTGACTCCCTGCTTGGCAGGCACCAAAGAAGCATCTGTCCGGTTCGCATTTCTGAAGCTCCCGTCGGACGCCGAAGTCATCGCATCACCAGAGGTGGATTCTCAGACTTCCCGAGGCTACCCTGAGTCCCCAGCAAAGCTGAGGCCCGTGGCTATCGTGGGTGACTTGAGACCGTGACCCCTGGACACCGAGCACATTTGCAAGTGCATCATCTTCTGGGTCTCCCAAGAAGTCGTGCTTTGGGCTCCGAGTAGCCCTAGCCTCCAGCACCACCTGCACCGAAGATCACTGGCCCCCACTCCACGAGTGTCCTGTAAGCCAGCTCCACGTGCGGCGTCACGAGGCTCCTTCGCGGTCGCTAGCCCGTTGGCTAGTAGCCCTTAACGAAGGCCAATCCTTTTCTTACTTGGCATCCTGGTTGCTCCAGGCCTGCCCTCACTTACCCTCGCTGGGTGAGTTCCACAGACCTTGCTGGTCTGCACCATCGACGATCTACATCTTCACCGAGACTTGCCGTTGCCAAGGCTTGTTGGGTCCAATCCGGTCGCCGACACCTCAGCACTCGACAGACATCGTGTACCAGCCCGAATCCTGCTCCTGGTCGCCGACAACGCCTCCTGGACCTCGTGGCTGAAGAGTCAAGACGACCGTCAACGCACCTGAAGCACTCGACATCGGTGGGCATCTGTCCATCGCCTTCCTGGTTACTGGCTAGTGACCCAGACTCTGTCCCCTCTGCTTTCAGGTTCTTCAGAACTCCGATCCACTCTTGGATCCACCCAGACACTTTTCTCTTGGCCACCAGCAGCACTTTGCAGCAGATCGCCATTCGAATCGACGACGAAACCCGACCCCGAAAGGCACCTATGCACCCGGCTTCCCTGGGTGAGGTAACATGAGTACTCCGGTGCTCCCGTGGGTAGAGACTCTTCAAAGTCCTAGATCTCAAAGGGTTTTGTCCTAGTCCTCTTTTAAGTGTCCCTTTTCTCTAATTTCCCGATCCCGACTTTCTCCATAGACGTCAACGGCGTATCGCGGTTGTGTATTTACACTGCACGCGTCTCCCGTGGGTCCCCTGTGTCACTACCTTGGGTGGTTCCTTGTGGTCCAAGCACTTCTAGAGGCTCTAGGCCTAGTGTCTAGTTCAGTCGTGGTTCGCATACCACTTTATTGGTATATGGTTTGGTACGCCCCTAGGGCCCAAACGTGTATTTGTGCTATTACTGTGATTTAATAACTTCTAACTTATGTACTTCGAACTCTAGCCTCATAAAGAGACTAGAGGGGTGTGTTTAGCAATAAATACATATATTTTGAATATATACCTGGTGTGGTGCTCTTTCATTTGGTCACTCAAGAGATTATAGACTGGTAAAACAAGCTGCTTTACATTCCTTCAAGACTTAGCCTGAAGGCTGCTCTCCATAGCTACCACTAGGATAGCTTTCAATAAGGTTGTCTTTAACCTATCTCCAATAAGGGGTTGTTTGGACTGGTGCAAGGTGCCCACTATAATTAGTGGACAGCATATGCCAGGCCAACTTCTCACATTGGTGGCAGCGGTGGGATTCCAGCTTGCTATTGTTTTACCAGATAATCTCAATTGAATTGATCAACTGAAAACCACTAAAGGTACCTAAGGTACATATAATTTAAGCTTAGAATACAGTAAGTTCTACTGAACTTAGAGTTATGTGTTAAGGGATAGCACAACCCTTTCTACAACTCAAGAGAGTTTAGTAGGCCACACTAGAGTAGGGAGTGCATACACCACACCACACTAGTAATGTCTTTAAGGGGAGGATCCAAAGAATCCTTGCAGGAAGCCATTGAGCTTCCACCCTCCAGGTATGATACACTCCCATTCTTGGAATTGAGAGCTTTATGTAACTTGAGAAAAATAAGGACAGGCCAAAGCCCCACCACCCAACACCTCAAGGAGTTGTTGGTGGCTTATGACCTTAGTAAGCCCGTGGGGACTGAAGGGGTAGGAGCTGAGGGTGGGGCAGGAGAAGAGGAGGAGGCCAGGGGTACCAATACCCCCAGCCCCCCTCTGAGACTGGCCAGGAGGGTGACAATGACCCTGACCTGGATAACCCAATCCCTCCTGTGGAAGATGATGAGGATGATCAGGATGATGCCCTCTTTGTCCCCCAGGAAGGATTAAGAGTGTGCCCAGGAAGTCTAGATCTCCTTCTCAGGAGTCTAACCACTCTGGCACCTCTATAGGGAGCTCTGTCTCCTCTCACCGGAGGGAATCCTCTCATGAGAGGAGAGCCAGACTGGTCCAGTATGAGGAAACTCAGCTGGAAATCAGAAAAAAGCAATTGGCTTTAGATAGGGAATCCCTAGATCTCCTTAGAGAGAGAAGAAAGTTGGGACTAGAGTCCCATGGTGGCAGCCATGTCCCTAGAGATAGGGAAAGGTCCTATGACCATAGGAACCTGAGCAAGATTGTCCCTCCCTATCAGAATGGGGATGACATCCACAAGTGGATAACTGCTCTAGAGAGGGCCTGTAAGGTACAGAAGGTCCCTCAGGAGCAGTGGGCAGCAATCTTGTGGCTCTCCTTTGCTGACAAAGGTAGAGATAAGCTCCTCACTGTTAGAGAGGAGGATGCTGACAATTACAAGGTCTTGAAGAGTGCTCTTATTGATGGGTTTGGCCTAACCACTGAACAGTACAGGTTGAAGTTCAGAGATACCCAAAAAGCACAGACTCAAGACTGGGTAGACTATGTGGATTGTTCTGCCAAGGCTCTGGAAGGCTGGTTGATGGGCAGTAAGGTGTGTGACTTCTCAGGATTGTACAATCTGATAATGAGGGAGCAGATTCTTAATAACTGTCAAAATCAGCTGTTGCATCAATACCTGGTAGACTCTGATCTGACCTCTCCCCAAGAATTGGGAAAGAAGGCAGACAAATGGGTCAGAACCAGGGTGAAGCAGAAGGTACAGAACCAAGGTGGGGAAACCAAGAAGCAAGATGCTAAGAACTCTGAAAAGGGTGGGGAGAAGGGTAAAGATCAAAAGTCTTCATCAGGCCCCCAAAAATCTTCTTCTGGTGGGGATTCACAGTCTACCAAAGGGAAAGGCCAAAGAAAACCATGGTGCAAGGTCTGTAAGCAAAAGACCCACTGGACCAGTGATTGCACCAAGTCCAAAGACTCAAGTCCAGCACCCACCAATGCCCCTAAGGCACCTGTTCCCCCTAGTACAGTTACAGTTGGTGGGAGTGCTCCAGCCAAGGGTTTAGTAGGGTTCACCCTGGGTACTGAGTTGGGCTCTGACCTAGTCAGAGAACTGACTCAGGCTGTGTTAGTCTGTGATGGAGGCATGGATGTGCCCTCCTCTATGAGTCCCAGTAATCTGGGCAAGTACAGACAACAGCCTTTAATCAATGGACGTGAGGCTTTGGCATTTAGGGACACAGGGGCAAGTGTCACAATGGTGACACAAGACCTTGTGAATCCTGGGCAAGTTATACTTGGTGAGATGTACCAAGTGACCAATGCTAGCAATGTCAGAACAGACCATACTCTGGCAGTTGTTAACTTCTCCTGGGGAGGGGTAACTGGCCTTAAGAAGGTTGTGGTAAGTGCAAACCTACCAGTCGAATGCTTGCTTGGCAATGACTTAGAGACTTCTGCTTGGGCAGAAGTGGAGCTCAGGACCCATGCAGAAATGCTGGGGATCCCTGCAGATGTGTTTGCTGTGACCAGGTCACAAGCCAAAATGTCTAGCACTGAACAGGCCTTGGATTTTGGAAGAATGGACCAAGTGCCTTCCAAGAGGAGGAGTAGTAGGGTTAAGGCAGTGCCTTCCACCTTGGCTCAGGAGGAAGATCAGTCCCTTGAGGGGGATGATCTCAGCCCTGAAGAAGGAACTGTCCCAGAGGAACTGGAACCTGACCAGGTTGAGTTCTTGGGGACAGGGGGACCTTCTAGGGCAGATCTGAGCCAGGAGCAGCAGAGCTGCCCCTCCCTTGAACCCCTCAGACAGCAAGCTGCTGCTGAGGCTGCTGGGAAAGCTAGTGGTCCCCATACAGTGTATTGGGATGATGGACTCCTGTACTCAGAGAGTAGAGACCCCAAGCCTGGTGCTACCAGGAGGTTGGTAATACCTTTGAAGTTCAGGGGCTTCCTATTGACCCTAGCCCATGATATTCCCTTAGCAGGTCACCTGGGCCAGAACAAGACTTGGGACAGAATTGTCCCTCACTTTCACTGGCCCCACATGTCTGAAGACAGCAAGGAGTTTTGTCGCTCCTGTGTAACCTGCCAAGCCAGTGGCAAGGCAGGTGGCACTACAAAGGCCCCCTGATACCACTACCTGTGGTGGGGGTGCCCTTTGAAAGGGTAGGGATTGACATTGTTGGTCCCATGGATCCCCAAACAGCCTCTGGGCACAGGTTTATCCTGGTGGTAGTGGATCATGCCACCAGGTACCCAGAAGCTATTCCCCTCAGGACCACTACAGCACCTGTGGTGGCAAGGGCCCTCCTGGGAATCTTCTCAAGAGTGGGCTTTCCTAAGGAGGTAGTCTCAGACAGGGGTGCTAACTTCATGTCTGGGTACTTAAAAGCAATGTGGAAGGAGTGTGGAGTGACTTATAAGTTCACTACACCCTATCACCCACAATGCAATGGTTTAGTTGAGAGATTCAACAAAACCTTGAAGGGCATGATTAAAGGGCTCCCAGAAAAGCTTAGGCGTAGATGGGACATACTCTTGCCCTGCCTTTTATTCGCATATAGGGAGGTGCCTCAGAAGGGGGTTGGTTACAGCCCTTTTGAACTTCTGTTTGGCCACCCTGTGAGGGGTCCACTGTGCTTGGTGAAGGAAGGATGGGAGTTACCTCTCAAGCCCCCAAAGCAAGATATAGTGGACTATGTACTTGGTCTCCGCTCCAGGATGGCTGAGTACATGAAAAAGGCAACCAAAAACCTTGAGGCTAGCCAGGAACTTCAAAGGCCTGGCATGACCAAAAGGCTGTTCTGACTGTTTACCAGCCAGGACAGAAGGTGTGGGTGTTGGAGCCAGTGGCCCCAGCAGCTCTCCAAGATAAATGGAGTGGACCCCACACTATTGTTGAGCAGAAGGGTGAGGTCACTTACTTAGTGGACCTAGGAACACCCAGGAGTCCCCACAGGGTTCTCCATGTCAACAGGTTAAAACCATATGTGGACAGGGCAGACATGGGCTTGCTCATGGCTACTGATGAAGGGCAGGAGGAAGAGAGTGACCCACTCCCTGACCTGCTCTCACAGAACCCTGACGATGGGTCAGTTGATGGTGTAGCCTTGGCAGGCAGCCTCACTACCCAGCAACAAACTGATTGCAGGCAAGTCCTCAATCAGTTTAGACATATGTTTTCACTGACACCCAGTCAGACCACCTGGTGCACTCATGAAGTGGACACTGGGGACAGTCTGCCTATTAAAAACAAGATTTATAGGCAACCTGACCATGTCAGGGACTTTATCAGGACTGAAGTCCAGAAAATGTTGGAGTTGGGAGTTATTGAACCCTCAGCCCTTGGGCTAGTCCAGTGGTCCTTGTACCAAAACCTCACACCAGTGGTGGAAAAAGAGAGATGAGGTTTTGTGTGGACTACAGGGGTCTCAATGCAGTCACTAGGACTGATGCCCATCCAATACCCAGGGCAGATGAGCTCATAGATACTTTGGCCTCTGCCAAATATCTCAGCACATTTGACCTAACAGCTGGCTACTGGCAGATCAGACTAGCTGATACTGCAAAGCCCAAAACTGCATTCTCAACCCCTAGTGGGCATTATCAATTTGTGGTGATGCCCTTTGGTCTGAAGAATGCACCTGCCACTTTCCAGAGGTTGGTGAATACAGTTCTCACAGGTCTGGAAGCCTATAGTGCAGCATATCTAGATGATATTCCTGTCTTTAGCTCCACCTGGGAGGATCACCTGGTCCACCTCAGGAATGTTTTACAGGCCCTGCAAAAGGCAGGCCTGACTATCAAGGCCACTAAGTGCCAGATAGGGCAGAGTCAGGTTGTGTCCCTGGGCCACCTTGTGGGTGGAGGCCAGGTTCAACCTTTGCAGAGCAAGATCCAGACCATCATGGACTGGACTGCTCCCACTACCCAGACTCAGGTGAGAGCCTTCTTAGGCCTGACTGGGTACTATAGGAGATTTGTCAAGGGGTATGGATCAATAGTGACACCCCTGAATGACTTAACTTCTAAGAAAATGCCCAAAAGGTTCAGTGGACAGCTAGCTGTCAAAAGGCATTTGATGACCTCAAGCAGGCCATGTGCACTGCTCCAATTCTGCAGAGTCCTGATTACTCCAAGAAGTTCATTGTTCAAACTGATGCATCTGAATTGGGGGTAGGGGCTGTACTGTCACAATTGAATGAAGAAGGTCAGGATCAGCCAGTAGCTTTCATTAGCAGAAGGCTGACCCCTAGAGAGAAACGTTGGTCAGCCATACAGAGGGAGGCCTTTGCTGTGGTCTGGGCTCTGAAGAAGTTGAGGCCATACTTGTTTGGTACACACTTCCTGGTTCAGACAGACCATAAGCCCCTCTTATGGCTAAAACAAACGAAGGGTGAAAACCCCAAACTGCTTAGGTGGTCCATTTCCCTACAGGGGATGGACTTTACAGTGGAACATAGGCCTGGGAGTAACCATGCGAATGCAGATGGACTCTCTAGGTATTTCCACTTAGAACATGAAGACTTAACTGGGCAAGGTTAGTTTAATGTCCCTACGTTTGGGGGGGGGTTGTTTAGGAGAGTAGGATCTGCTTCACAGGGGTACCCCCACTTTTTGCTGATGCTTCACTGTTTTTCGACATTAGTCTGGCTGGGGCCCTGCTAATCAGAACCCCAGCCTAGCTGCTTCCTCTCTAAAATGGTTTCCATGTGCCTTAGGCACATCACTGATTGGGATCTGGAGTGCCCTTATAAGTCCCTAGTATATGGTATACTATGTACCAAGGGCATAGGTACCTCAGAGGCCTGCCAGGGGCTGCAGCATGTATTATGCCACCCCTGGAAGGCCATCCAAACTGACACCACAGGTCTGCTACTGCAGCCTGGGTAAGGTGGTGCATGCACCCCTTACTGTGATATAGGTTACCTATATCACTAAATACATACACACATATAAACCTATAAGTCACTCCTAAGGCAGGCCTTATCAATCCTAAAGGCAGAGTGCATGGTTCCTATGTGAGAAGGTGCCCCTGCATGAGCAGGGCCCCTCTGTAGCGTTCGGAGACCAGCTCTGATGCTGTTTGTAGTGGAGCCTGACCATATACTCTTAAGCGCATTATATCCTCGCGGTAAAATGCTAACTTTGGAATGGCTGCACCTAAACATGTCGTGTTTGGTGTCAAACATCTTGTAATACTACCCCCCGCCAATTCTGGCGGCGGGGGTAGCATTCCACCCTTCTAGAGGGAAAGACATGTTAACTCTGACTAACCCGGTAACTTCTCTCCAAAGCCCTGGCATCACAAAATGGATGCTGCTGCCACAGACACGAGTCTGGCCTCCTGCTGCTGGACGAAACTCCGGCAGGGGAGGCCTGGACAATAGGTTTCCTGTTGCAGGGAGGTGTGACCACCTCCCCAGACAGGATAATGTGTATTGGGGCTGGGCGGGAGCACCATCTGTGTGCTTTGAAGTCCTGCACTGGGGGCACATTTGGTGTCCCTGTGCATACCCCAGTTCAAACCGGATCAGGGGCTTCCAGCCCCTGCTTTGGCGCGAACTGGACACCAAAGCCACCCCTCTGCCCTGACCCACCCATAGGTGGGGCCACAGAGTAGTCCAACCCCTATCTTTGGTATAAAGATAGGAACCCAGTCCTTAGGACTTTAGATTATCCCTGGACGAAACTCTGAAACAGAATCCTGGACCTTCGACGCTCTACTCACGATTAGAGGACAGAAGAATCTCCCTTGGGGTCAAGGAGTGACTCCCCTGCTTGGCAGGCACCAAAGAAGCATCTGTCCGGTTCGCATTTCTGAAGCTCCCGTCGGACGCCGAAGTCATCGCATCACCAGAGGTGGATTCTCAGACTTCCCTGAGGCTACCCTGAGTCCCCAGCAAAGCTGAGGCCCGTGGCTATCGTGGGTGACTTGAGACCGTGACCCCTGGACACCGAGCACATTTGCAAGTGCATCATCTTCTGGGTCTCCCAAGAAGTCGTGCTTTGGGCTCCGAGTAGCCCTAGCCTCCAGCACCACCTGCACCGAAGATCACTGGCCCCCACTCCACGAGTGTCCTGTAAGCCAGCTCCACGTGCGGCGTCACGAGGCTCCTTCGCGGTCGCTAGCCCGTTGGCTAGTAGCCCTTAACGAAGGCCAATCCTTTTCTTACTTGGCATCCTGGTTGCTCCAGGCCTGCCCTCACTTACCCTCGCTGGGTGAGTTCCACAGACCTTGCTGGTCTGCACCATCGACGATCTACATCTTCACCGAGACTTGCCGTTGCCAAGGCTTGTTGGGTCCAATCCGGTCGCCGACACCTCAGCACTCGACAGACATCGTGTACCAGCCCGAATCCTGCTCCTGGTCGCCGACAACGCCTCCTGGACCTCGTGGCTGAAGTGTCAAGACGACCGTCAACGCACCTGAAGCACTCGACATCGGTGGGCATCTGTCCATCGCCTTCCTGGTCACTGGCTAGTGACCCAGACTCTGTCCCCTCTGCTTTCAGGTTCTTCAGAACTCCGATCCACTCTTGGATCCACCCGGACACTTTTCTCTTGGCCGCCAGCAGCACTTTGCAGCAGATCGCCATTCGAATCGACGACGAAACCCGACCCCGAAAGGCACCTATGCACCCGGCTTCCCTGGGTGAGGTAACACGAGTACTCCGGTGCTCCCGTGGGTAGAGACTCTTCAAAGTCCTAGATCTCAAAGGGTTTTGTCCTAGTCCTCTTTTAAGTGTCCCTTTTCTCTAATTTCCCGATCCCGACTTTCTCCATAGAAGTCAACGGCGTATCGCGGTTGTGTATTTACACTGCACGCGTCTCCCGTGGGTCCCCTGTGTCACTACCTTGGGTGGTTCCTTGTGGTCCAAGCACTTCTAGAGGCTCTAGGCCTAGTGTCTAGTTGAGTCGTGGTTCGCATACCACTTTATTGGTATATGGTTTGGTACGCCCCTAGGGCCCAAACGTGTATTTGTGCTATTACTGTGATTTAATAACTTCTAACTTATGTACTTCGAACTCTAGCCTCATAAAGAGACTAGAGGGGTGTGTTTAGCAATAAATACATATATTTTGAATATATACCTGGTGTGGTGCTCTTTCATTTGGTCACTCAAGAGATTATAGACTGTAAAACAAGCTGCTTTACATTCCTTCAAGACTTAGCCTGAAGGCTGCTCTCCATAGCTACCACTAGGATAGCTTTCAATAAGGTTGTCTTTAACCTATCTCCAATAAGGGGTTGTTTGGACTGGTGCAAGGTGCCCACTATAATTAGTGGACAGCATATGCCAGGCCAACTTCTCACAGGGATACCCACAAATAGATCTCTTCGCCACAGGAGACAACGCACAATGCCCAAGCTACGCCTCCAGGTTCCCACCCCCTCTCTCCAAAGGCAATGCCCTATGGATGAATTTGTCAGGGATATTTGCCTATGCTTTTCCGCCTCTCCCACTCCTTCCGTTTCTGGCTCTGAAACTCAGGCAAACATCCCTCACACTGATTCTAGTAGCTCCCACATGGGCCCGTCAACCGTGGTGCACCACCCTGTAAGAGCTCTCAATAGTTCCACATCAAAAGCTACATCTCACCTCCAGTCTCCTCACTCGGAGCCATGGAGAAATCAAGCATCCAAACCCCAAGGAGCTCAACTTATCGATTTGGCTCCTGAAGTCATAGAGTTTGGATATTTAAATTTACCACCACAATGTATGACTATTCTGAAGGAAGCAAGAAGGCCTACCACCAGAGCTTGCTATGCAGCAAAATGGAAACAATATGTTGTCTACTGTAACAACAACAAAATTCTACCTCTGGATGCTTCTGTTCAGAACATTGTCTGTTACCTTCTGCACCTACAGGAATGTGGGCTAGCTTACGCATCAAATCGGTTGCACCTTGCAGCAGTAGCTGCGTATTTACAAAACAGACAGCATTTGTCTTTCTTCAAAGTTCCTGTCATTAAAGTCTTTATGGAAGGATTAAAGAGAGTTATACCACCAAGAATTCCCCCGGCACCAGGCTGGAATCTTAATATTGTACTTACAAGACTTATGGGTCCACCCTTTGAACCACTACACAAGTGTCCCTTACAGTTTCTCTCATGGAAGGTTGCATTCCTCATTGCAATAACTTCATTAAGGATAGTTGGTGAGCTATAGTCATTAACTTTAGAATAACCCTTCTTTCGACTCCATAAAGATAGGGTCGTTCTTCGCACTATTCCCAGATTCCTTCCCAAAGTGGTTTCTGCTTTCCATATTAACCATTCAGTTGAGTTACCTGTGTTCTTTCCTCAACCTTATTCAGTAGCCGAATGGGTTCTTCAGACACTTGACATCAGAAGAGCTCTATTGTATTATATCGAAAAAACATTTTTGTTTCGGAAAACAAAGCAACTGTTTGTTTCATTTACACCACCTCACAAAGGCAATCCTATTTCTAAATCGGGTATTTCAAGATGGATTGTTAAGTGCATCCAAACTTGCTACGCAAAAGCTAAATTAACTTTATTTATAATCCCTAGAGCACATTCCACTCGCAAAATAGGGGCATCTATGGCCTTTTTAGTAACATACCTCTAGCTGACATCTGTAAAGCAGCAACATGGTCTACACCACACACATTTACCAAACACTATTGTGTGGATGTGTTAGCACGCCAACAGGCAAATGTAGGCCTAGCAGTGCTAAAGACACTTTTTAAGACAACTGCAACATCTACTGGTTAGCCACCGCTTTGAGCGAACACTGCTATACAATCTATGCAAAGCATGTTTATCTACAGCACACATGCCTCGAACTGATAATGTTACTTACCCAATAAGCATCTGTTCTAGGCATGTAGAGCTGTAGATTTACATGCACCCACACTCCTCCCCAGGCACCTGTAGTTGTTGCAGTTCTTAATTATACATTTATACGCATGGACATCTCTATACTACACTCACTTACTCCATTTTCACCCTCTTGCCGGAAAACAATCTAACAATGGAGTCTATGCCCATGTGCACTATCACCGAAAGGAGGAGTCACCTTACCTTGTGACTAGGAAAGACTTCTTCGAAGACAAACAACTTTCAAACATCCGGACCCAACACTAGATGGCAGAGTATGCAAAGCATGTGAATCCACAGATCTACATGCCAAGAACAGACAGATGCTTACTGGGTAAGTAACATAATCCTTACAGGCAAGTAACTGGTTTCTTTCTGTCACCCAACGCAAGGATAATCAGGGCGTGGTATTGTGAACAATGCTTATGACAGGCAGTACCAAGGCATGTAGGGCAAGTAATATTTTGTGATGCCAGCCATGGGGTGCCTTTCTGATGAAGTATCTCTTTAGTGCAGGCGTGCCCAGGTGAGATGCCCCCTGCAGGTGCTGTACCAGATCTTTCACAAGCCTCAGTGCTCCAGACTGCTAGCTCTTTGCAGCATTGCACCAGACATGTGGCCCCCACTTAACTATTTGCACCCTATTGTAGGTACATCAGGAGAAGGCGCAGCAGGCTCGCCAAAGGCAGCGGGAAAGGGAGCTGGAATTCAAAAAGAAGCAGGGGGAGTTGGCGAAGCAAGGCAAGAAGCCGTTCTTCCTGAAGAAATGTGAGTACCGTTCTCTAAGCCACGCCAGGGTATAGGGGCATGGATTGGGCGGTCATCCAAGCACAGCAGGAAGCTGTTTTACCTGAATAAAGCTGCTACTGTTCTGAACCTGTTCGGCCTCTTGGGTAATGATGGGGGCTATCGAGATCCACAGTGGACAGAAGCTGGACTAGTCTAGTTAAGTGTAGGCTATTTACCACATTGCATGCTCCTATGGGCAGTGATTGACCACACAGCCTTCGTCAGCTTGGCTGAAATATTTATTGTATTTATTACAAACCACCTCACTTGGACACTCTTGCACTCATCAAACGGCAATAAAACCAAAAGGTCTCCGCTAAGGTGACCCTTCAAGGGACCCTTAGGTCATTACAGCGCCGGCCCGACGAGAAGCACCTACCCGAAGATGAAGCATGACATCCCTCGGGATGTGTGAGCCCAACAAGAAAGAGTCTTGTTGACTGTCCCCAATGCTCTGTCCAGAACCTAGATATCTTTCTTGCTTCTTTATCTCTCAGGAACAGTGACCCCTTTTTTGATCAAAAATATTTATTGACCTACTTTAAGAAATAGTGGGGATGGTTTAAAGAGGCAGATTTTCCACTTGTTTTGAACCGAAATCTAAACTGACCTCCGGCTGTTTTGTAATTTTTAGAGGTTTGTCCAGATGTCATATGCACTGCTTAGGAGCAGCCCGTGTTCACCCCCATATTTCCCTTTCGAAAGTGAGAGATGTGTGCATGAAGCAACCCTGGTCTGTTAGCTGAACCCCTAAGTCTATCCGTGCTAATCAAACAGACTTGCTTAAATGTGGTTATAACTGTTCTCTCTCTCTTCACAGCCGAGAAGCGCACACTGGAGCTGGCTGATAAATATGTGGAACTCAAAAAGAGCGGCAAGCTGGAGAACTTCCTGAGCAAGAAACGGAAGCGCAACGCCGGCAAGGACAAGCGCAGACTGCCCATCCAGAAGGTCTGGTGACCTCATGGGGAGCAGGCCGACCTCTCTGGACATACCCGGACCTGTCCTGGTGGGCTGAGTCAGCCCAGTCTATAAGGGCTGGTGACCTCCAGGGGAGCAGGCTGACCTTGAACCGGACTCATCGGACCTGTCCCGCTGTGCAGAATCTGTCCTTCTAGAAGGGATGGTGACCTCCAACTGGACCGTCCGGGATATCCTGAGCTGTCCCATTGCAGAGAATCTGGCCTCTGCTTCCAGATCCAGATTTGACCTTTGCCAAAACTACAGTGTTCTTCCAAGAGCTTATTGATCTGTGGAAGCCGAGGATTACCAAGGGTCTCATCTGAGGCCCAACAACTGACGGGGAGTCCTCTCTGGCCCCCTCATCAGACTGTGGACTTTCCAGAATGAGCAGCATTTGCATAGATTTCTGCCACAAATTTGAATGATTTTTCCAATTTTTTGTGAAGAATCTGAAAATGTGCACATCCTTTTCTCCCAGCCCACCTGAGCCTCCTCCTCCCACCCCACCTGAGCCTCCTCCTCCCAGCCCACCTGAGCCTCCTCCTCCCACCCCACCTGAGCTTCCTCCTCCCACCCCTCCCTTACTGAGCTGACAACCAACATTAGTGCCTTTGCCTCACCTCTGCGGAGAGTGCCCCAGCCCTGCGGCACCATCGGTGTGGGGAGCCAGTCTAGGTTTGTGAAGTGAGTCCTGCCTCTTTAGGGTCTTCTCGTTCATGAATTGAACCTTGTGTCACTTTTACAGGAGGATTGCTGAGTATTTTATGGCTGGAGGAGGAAAAATTGGTTCAACACATGTTCAAAAAACGTAACCCAAAAAGCAAATCCTGTTTTTAAATTAAATATTTATAAAGGTAAGTTTTCACTCCCCACCGAACAAGGCATGTATGTGGCAGACATGCAAATAATTTAAAACCTCTTAGTTTGGTGTAGATTGCAATGAAGCAGTGTTAAAGCCAGGCTGGGCCCCAGAGACACTCAGGGCTTCTGTGGTGAGTTGGAAATTCTCCTTTAATCTATAATAAAGCTGGTGCTCAGGGAATACAACCTTAAGAGTCTTTTCACTAGAGTTCTTTATTGTTTCAAATAAGTGTCATGCTGTCTGTATCACCACAACCGGTGCTCCCTGCCTCCTCCTCCTCTGTGATGCCCTCGTGCCCGGTACAGGGCTCTGGATCTTTAGCTAGGTTTCAATTGCGTAATTCCTGTCCTATGTGAACAGAGTGACCTCATTTATAATAAACCCTTTTGCAGTTATTCTCATCTCCTAGATTTCATCTACAGACAGGGCAAGATGGTGGATATCAGTCTTAGTTTAGTGACCTCCATATATTTCCTCTCCCTTCTGTTATTCAGCGAATATCATGATGTTTTCTTTTGCAAAGTCAACTGCAGACTTACTTCTTGAATAATGTATTTCATATGAATTCATATGTCGATCACCACACAAAGGACAGCATTTTACCCTGAAAATGTCTCTTACCTTAGAATATATAGTGTCTCCTGACCAGGCCACTGCTGAGGTTTAAATAGTCTGGTTGTGTTACTACCGCTAGCACCGCACGCTGCATTGTGCATGGGGTCGCAATACCATAGAAGCCTCGCTTTTGTGTCTGAAAGACTTTGCTTTATCCACCTGGGTCGTTAACTGGTAATCTCTGGTTTGCAACATATGCAAGTTGGCGATGGGTCCCTTTAGGCTTAGGCTGCCCCATTTCCAATCCGTTTTCCATTAGTACTGAAAAAAACAAAAAGTTTCAAAAAGCCTTTTAAATGGCTCTTTTTACAGAAGTAGTCGGATACGTATATTGCATTTTATTGTCATTAAGTACCAGGGAATTCCTGAGGTTTAGACTTTTGCCCATTACAGCGTGGGCAGACACACTCCCTACTCTGAGCCTTTTGACGTCTTAATCCTCACTTATAGGTTTCTTCAGCCAGCACAGAGAGCAGAAAAGTCTGACCCTACACAACAGTTGCATGATAATTGCCCCAAGTCAGTTTTATTTCATGTTTGGCAGGTACAAGATAAGGTGACATGACACAGTCCACACAATGCAACCAAAGTAGATTTCAGCCCTTACCAAAGTGAAAGGGGAAACAAACCGTGAATCCGGGAAGGGATTCTGCTTTGGGGTGGATAGTGCTTGATTTCTTGCGACTACAAGTGCCTTGAGAGCTCTCGGATCATTGTAACTCGTGTGCCAGGTATGTTGGTTTCCCTGAAATCACAGCTTCATATGCAATGTTGCTAATATATACCCCTACCATGGCTCCTGCTGGAATTGCCTTATCTGTATCAAAGTGGGATCAGAGCACTGTGTACTAATCATTCTATGAAGAGACACTGGCTGGTGTTGTGTTGGGTGCATTGTTTTGACAGTGTGATGGTTGAAATTAAGCTGTGGATCAATGGGAAAGGTAAGACTTGGTGTACGGTGCCCGGGTGAGTGTAAATATACTCGTTTCTGACAAGAACTGATTTTATGATTCCTGCTTGCTAAGTAGCCAGCGGTGATGCAGTCTGGCTCCCTTTACATTTTGAACTTTCCACTCACTCTCGTGCCAGGCCCAGCCAGTATGTGTGCGTACTTGAGGAGTAGATGGTTGTGCAGTAATATTTGTCTTTTCTCTCTTTCTCTGTCAGGGTGTACGTTGGCTGTAGGGGAAATCTACCACCTCTAGATATTTTCGTAATCTAGACACCAGGAGTGGCTCACAATGCTCCCTCAAATTACTGGAATCTGCTTGGAGCCTCAGGGTTCATGCCACCCAGAGTTCCCACATATCTCCTCATAAAAATGGTACCTCACCTGTGTGGGTGGGCGCGTTTCCGCAAAAGGATGGAATCTAAGACGCAATGAGGCAAGATGAACAAAAGGGGTAGCTGCAGTTTTTGGGCCTGGGCTTGGCCGCCACCCAGAAAAACCTACCAAATTAAGGCATTTCTAAAACCTAGACACCCAGGGGAGTACAGGGAGGCGCGTCTGTCATATATGCCTCAAAGTTTTCTTACCCACAATGCCCTGCAAACTTCAAAA
Source organism: Calotriton arnoldi (assembly GCA_963921515.1). Classification (NCBI taxonomy): domain Eukaryota; kingdom Metazoa; phylum Chordata; class Amphibia; order Caudata; family Salamandridae; genus Calotriton; species Calotriton arnoldi. The sequence continues at coordinate 498,624 of CAWUFW010011225.1, read as the reverse complement.
CGTGACTAAAATAGCCCATTTTCCTTGCATTTCTGTGACCTATTCTTCCAGAATCAGAAGGAATCCACAGAATTTGTACCATCCAGCATTTCCACACTTGTCCCATTAAAAATACTGCCCTACTTGTGTAGCTGGGCCTAGTGCCCATGACAGGAAGGTGTGCATTTTCTACCTACCAACTACGTACTGGCGGTCGCCAGTAGGTAGTTCTAGTTAGGACCATGTTTCCATAGGAAAACCGTTTTTTGACTTGCCTATATCTTTGGCACCGTTTGACTTATCTTCACAAAATGTTCCCAAAAAAGTGCCCTGCTGATTCTAGTTGTGTGTTGAAAGTTTCGGGGTGATCCGTCAAGTGGGGGCCGGGGTCCAGAAAGTGTGCTTTTTGTTATTTGGTGCAAATCTGTTCAGTAGTTTTGGAGATATTAAAGGGAAACCAAATTTGTATATCCGGGTGGAGACTAAGCATATATCTCATGGTGGGATCTGATTGGCTGCCCACACTTCAACCAGGAAGTGTTGGCAGCTGTCGTGGGACCAATATACATGACCGCACCCCACTGAAAATGCACTCTAGTGAATGGTAGGTTTTGAGGGTCACAAAAAGGAGAACATATAAAGGGTGATGACAGATTTTAGTTACAATATAAATCATTTGTTGATGGTACCATACTAATTTTAGGAATTGTGGTGTGTTCTAAGGTGATTTTACCCTGTTAAAAAGCCTTCTGCTGGGATTTCATGAATTATGTTGGAGAGAAAACAGTTTTCTCGTGATTTTCCCATAGAGGTTGTGGTAAGTGCTCCAAAAGCTAAAATGAGAGTATATTTTCTGTAAATTCACACTATATTTCTCCATATGAGAATGAAGTCTGACATTCTCAGTAAGTATAACATTTTCTAGCTTACGCAATAAGAATTTTCAATTCTATTAAGGACACAGAGGCGAGGATTATGCTTCTCTCTCTTTACTGTATAAATTCACAGCAGCCAATTAGAACAATAAAAAACAAAAACCTACATAACCCATGAACCATCAGTAGTCACATGCACCAATCACAGGTAATCCAGTTCTTTAAGATCAGTAACCTCCATTTTAGTATCCTCTTTCTTTGTAATCAAAACAAACACCCAGGAAGAAAAACCTTGTCTAAAAACTCAGGAAGTAGCCCCTTCAATCCTCTCATCCGGAGAGGACGACATAACAGCACCACCTCCGAAGTAGTCCTCCGAAACATGTGATGATGAACGGGGCCGTCTTTACAGTAACTGGAACTCTTGCTTGATATACGTCTCGCATGAAGCAGTCCATCTTGCGTCCGCTTCTGGTCGTTTCCTGTGAAATCAGAAAGCAAAGCCATAATATCTATACCAAAGAAGAAACCTTTATGCATAGGAAAGCAGCAAAAGAGCTTATAAGTATAAACTTCACATGCAGGGCGGGAAACCCAGAAAAAAATCACATATTAATATTACTATCACTGAAACGTATACTTAGACCTTACGTATATGTGTAAAACACAACACATCAGGGTGGGCTGATCCATGCCTCCGTGCCCTTAATAGAATTGAAAATTCTTAGTGCGCAAGCTAGAAAATGTTATATTCTATGTCAGGACCGGAGGCTCAGATTATGGGTTCAAAGCTGTGCTACCACCACTGAGTCGACATCCACAATCGGCTTCTAGCAAAAGGACTTGAAGGTTGATTCAGAAGACCAATCAGCTGCTCTCAAAATAGCCTCTAACCGTGCCCCCAAAGCGAAGGACTTGTAGGCCATAGCACCTCTGGCCGAATGAGCACCAAATATATAAACATCAATACCAGCTTCGGACAATAACCAACTTATCCACCTTGCCAACGTAGCAGCTGCCACAAGCCTGAACGTTTTCTGCAGTGCAATGAGCACTTGTCCCCCAGGATCTACACGGAATTCACTACTGGCCACTTCGTAGGCCCTAAGACATTGTACCACACACAATTTTGTGTTATTAGGGAACGCCAGGTAAGACAGCGTCCCAGTATTAGACTTATTTTGTCTAGAAATGGAAAACATTACCCCGTCATGGGAAAAAACCCTGCCAGACAGATCAAGAGCACGGACATCTGATACTCTCTTAAAAGCTGATAAGCATAACATTATAAGCTTGGCGGACAATTGCTTTGCGAAAGGTACTTATTCTCCAGCCATCGTTCCAAAAATCTTAAGACCACATTAACAGCCCAAAGTGCAGAATATTTGGCCTGCGGGGATTTACCTAAGTGTATACCTTTCATGAGCTTGCACACCACCAGGTGTTCTCCAACCGGTTTCCCTGCGATGGGGAGGTGCCCCGCAGATATGTCAATGAGTCTATAAGCTAGGGCAGAAGTCGCCAAAGAAGAAAGGAAATTAATCACCAGGCTAACATCCACTGTAGTGGGATCGAAATCCTGTTCGTCACACCAATGAGACTATCGTCGCCATGCCGAAGCATATCGCTGGTGGGTACCTGAAGCCCACACCTGGTTGATAAAGAAAGAAGCCTCTGGAGAAATGCCTGGCACTTGCCATCTACCCTAGAAACTCTCCAGGCCACCAATCAGAGTTGTCCCAAGCAGATCAACGGATGAGGTTGGCCCATCGGGTCCAACAACAGGTTCTAGCGAACTGGAAATTAAGAGAGGAATATCGCACAACAGCTCAAGATCCAAGGTTGTGCTCTCCAAAATGGAGTCACTAGAGCAATCTCTGCTTTTTGACGCCGCACCTGAGCCAGGACTATGAGGATCATGCTGAATGGGGGAAATGCATACTCCAGTTGGGGAGACCAGTGCGGGTAACTATGCTCCGCCAGCGTAGTTTATGTAGTTTTGCCTACTCCGCGTTCTGTTGCGAACGCGGAGCTTAGGCAAAACTACGACTCTGTGGCAGAGCGTAGTTAGCCGGCCCCTCCACCCTCCCAAAGTAATTATAAAGTAATAAAAAAGGCACTTACCTGCCATGGCTGCCTCCTCCTCCTCGCCGTCCTTCTTTGATAACCCCTACGTGCAAGACGTACAACGTAGGGGTTATCTAAGAAGAAGGACGGCAAGGACGAGAAAGGAGAGCGGCCATGGCGAGGAGGAGGCAGCCGCGGCAGGTAAGTGCCTTTTTTATTACTTTATAATTACTTGGGGGGGGGGGCACGGAGTGAAGTTCCACAAAGTTGTTTTCCAACTGTGAAACTTCGCGTAGAGGCACTACGCCTGCTCCGCCCACATTTAGTAAGAAGGCATCTGTTGCTACCGCTTCCGAATCCGGCCTCCAACTGAAGAACAGAGGAAGCTGGTGATTGAGACGTGAGGTGAAAAGATCCATTGAACATGGGCCCCATCTGCGATTGAGACTGAAGAAGGCCTTCGGGTGTATTCTCCAATCGCTGAAATCGCGAAGAAAGCGGGAGTGCCAATCAGCAACTGAGTTGCTCTCCCCGGGGAGGTATTTCGCTATAACCGAGATCCGATGCTGAAGGCAAAAATGCCAGAAGTCTTTGGCAATCTCCGCCAATAGCTACTGCCTCGTACCGCCCAACTTGTTGACATAACGGACTTATGAGATGTTGTCCATCATCAGCAGAATGCAAAAATCCGTCCGAGAGGGGGAGAGTCTTTTGATCTCAAAAGAACCTGCAAGGAGTTCCAGGCAGTTTATATGGAGCTGAAGCTTGGTCTCCAACCATCACCCCCTTCCCATGGCCAGGGCTGCCCACCTGGCTCCGCAGCCCCATCTGCTGGCATCTGACTCCAGAATGACATTAGGGAAGCTGCCAAAGATCGCTTTGCCATTCCAGGCCTCCAAGTGGTCGAGCCACCACCTCATTTCTGTCTTGGCCTCTTCCAAGAGGTGAACCTGATCTGCTTAAGACAGACCTTTCTGCAAGTGTTGGGTTTTGAGTCTCTGCAGAGCCTTGTAATGTAGGGGACCCGGAAACATGGCTTAGATGGACGACACTAGGGGGCCCACAATCGGAGTCCCAGATCTCAACAACATCGTCGGGCTGGCTAACGCAGCCCTCAACTCCTTGATATTCCGTCATTTTTTAGCAGGAAGAAACAATTGGGATAACACTGAATCTATCTGGAGCCCCAAAAATTCCATGCCCTGTGATGGGATCAAGCAAGACTTCGGGTGATTGATGATAAACCACTGGTCCTGGAGGAGTTGAATTGCCCGTGCCGAATGCATAGCCACTGTTTGCGGGTCTTGGGCTAGAATAATCAGATCGTCGAGGTAGATGATCAACTTCACCCCTTTGGCGCTAAGAGCCTGTACTGTGGGTCTCATTAGCTTGGTGAAGCACCAAGGAGCTGATGAGAGACAAAAGGGAAGGACCTTGAACTTGAAACAGTGACCGTGCCAAGTGAATTGGAGGAAACATCGATGAGGGGGGAAAGAAAATGGGAATTGTCAAGTATGTGTCCCTCGGGTCTAACCGGACCATCCAGTCGCCTTCTTGCAGAATATCCCAAAGCAGATGGATCTCCTCCATCTTGAAATGTCTGTACACTATCCAAGCGTTTAAGTCACTCATGTTTAGAACTAAGCGAGAACTGCCCCCTCCGTTGTCGACCAAGAAAATGGTGCTGAGGAAGCCCCCGGGATGAGGGCAAGAATGACCGATGGCCTCCTTTACCAAGAGCGCCTGAATTTCTGCCGAGTAGACCTCCTGTTCTCTTATGGAAAAATTAAGTTCTTGAGGGGGGCACAGTTGGCTTGGAGTGCTGTAAAATTCTAGCTTGCAGCCCAGGACCGCCTTGACAACCCAAGAGTCTTGGGTCAGACGTTGCCAATTTGATAAAAACAATCTTGTCCTGCCCCCCAACACTAACTCGGAAAGATGAATAATTCTCACCTGCATAACTTGTGTCTTGGGTGGCTCCTTTGTGATCTCTGTTGTATTCCTTGTGGAAACGTCCCCCATGAGCTCGGGTGGGCTAAAAGATGTCAGCAGACTGGCCCTGTCCATAACTGCGTTTGCGGTAGGAAAAATCTTGCTGGGAGCCCTGAGGAGCGACACCTGATTCGTCTGACCCTGCAAAAAAGAGCGCTACGGAAAACCTTCTTAAGGGCCAGTTGGGCTTTGTTCATGGAGTTGAAGGTTGCTGCAAATTTTGCCAAATCCTTAACCAAAAGAGCTCTAAAGAGGAGGCCCTGAGCCACTGGCCCAGCCTCGGAAGAGGCCAACTCATTGAACTGTGGGTCGATTCGCATTAAGGTGGAATGCCGTCGCTTGGTGGAGATGGTCACATTGGCGTTTCCCAGCTTGCAGATCGCACGTTTTGCCCACCCGACAAGGAGATCTGGATCAATGGGCGTGTTGGATTCCTTAGCCTGAAAGGCCAGCTCCAGGATCTCTGAAAGGGCCCCGTGACATACAGGAGCTTGTCCTGGCAGTTATTCCAGGCCCTATCCAGGCTTTTTTTTGGGTCCTTGGCCCACTTTTTCATAAAGGTTACCATGGTGGGATCCACCTCTGGCGTCTCAGCGACTTTCCCCACTAGGTCGGGGATGGGGCATTCAGAGCGCAACTTGGTGCGTGCATCCTTACCAAAACCTTGCCGGATGTGCTCCTGAACGTAATCCGCAACTTCTGGGAAGGGGTCCAGCTAGAGGACCAAGGGTGGACGATATCCCCCAGATTAAGGTCAGCACCTTAGGGGTCTTGGCACGTGACGTCGATCGGTCACCCAGAATGCTTCTTCTCACTAGGTCTAGGAGCCTCTTCCTTGTCACCAGGATTAAGGGAGTCATCGCCATCACAGGGTTGATTAGCGCTATAACCATGGTCCTCCCTGATTGCTGTAGACAGTTTCTCGAGGGCATCTGTATGCGCCCACCTTTTTGCCTTTGCCTTACCCCTTACTAGGCTTACCAAAAGGGACCTGTAAAACTCCAGGTGCGAGAGGAGGGAGCCACCCCTGCTGACTAGGCGAAGCCCTTAAACTGGTGAGTGAGGGGGGCCCAGAGCCCTGGCCAAGGCCTTATCGACCTTCAACTGGACACTTATCCAGGGCATCAACTAGGTTCTCCTCCTAGTGCATATCTTCCTGATAGTAGTCATCCTCTTCAAAAGGTTCATACTGGGCCATAACGCATACTGTATGGGGCCATGTAGGCAGCAAAGTACCAGAGTCAGGGTAGCCATGGGCTACAGTCGAGGAGTGCAGAACCCCAGCAGGCAAAGAATTATATCAATAAAATGTCGAGGGAGTAGCCTGCGGCGCACTCTAGGCAGAGTCTATGCAATATTTTACGACCCTGGGCACACTCGGATGCACCAGGGGGTAGTGGGATCTTATATTTGTCAATGTGGGCACAAATGGGGCCAAATCTGATACTTGCAGGCCTCTACCGGATACACCCACCACTAGATGCATCAATTTCAGTCTGCCAAAATTCAAAAGAATCACAGCGGCTTCGCACATGCACACCCTGCCCTGAAGGGCTAGAAATGGGACTGCGGCCGTCGGAGTCTACAGCGGCGACCCGCTCCCTCTCCACACAACAGGAGCCCGTGGAAGATACCGCTGGGCTGGGAGGCAGACGCGCTCTGATTGCTCATGGGTTATGTAGTTTTCTTTGGTATTGTTCTAACTGGCTGCTGTTAATTTATACAGTAAAGAGAGTGAAGCATAATCTGAGCATCCGGTCCTGACACAGAATCATGTACTTCCAACAGGAGCAGCATCTGTCAGCTGATTCCCTTGTGTTCTACTGCAGCCTCCCAGAGTGTTCTAAAGAACAACTAAAGCGCTAACAGTCTTACTTATGACAAAAGTATGGTACACCTGAAGCCATCTTGATTGAATCAAACTGGTAAAACCAAAAACATTTAATTTAGAAAAGGACAAAATGAGGGGGTTCATTTTGTCATAGAAATTATAGTTAGTGCTGTAGAAAGAAAAATTAGGACACGTTTTAAGTGAGATCTCAAATATCTTCCTCTTCTATTTTATTGAAAGATTCTGACGTGCAGAGTGAAGCATGCACTTTCAACAGCAGATTGCCAGTTAACTCCCTGGTGAACAGCAGCTTTACTACAGCGTTCTAACTAGAGTGCTAACATTCTGAATTTATGCCAAAACTGTGGCACATCTAAACGCCATCTTGATGAAATTGAAATGGAAAACAGAAAGCATTTTCTACTGAGGATACTGCAGTAAATGATGAAATAAGGGAGCTTCATAACAAATACATCTCCCAAGAGGGCCACTAGAGAAAAAAGAGCCCAAATGTAGCCCAAGTATAGCCCAACGACAGACGTGTGCAAAACAATTCTTTTTTGCAGTTTTATGTAGCGCAGACTTGACCCGAAAGTATTGTCACGCTTTACATGAGCATCAGTTACATTACACAAGGACTCATTCATTTTGGCTTTAGGCATGGGGAGATTAAGTGATTTGCCCGTAATCACAGGTTGTCGAGCTGATGCCGGAACTCGAACCTGGTTCCCCAGTTGCTAAGTGTGCAGATTTGGCCGTAACGCCACAGCTTCTTCCTTGAGTGTAACATATAATCAAGTGATCAGCTGGATAAAAAAACAAAGATAGCAAATTATTTAAAAGTGCTTTTGCACTATTTGAGAACTCTGAAATATGTCCTCATGTTAGTTGGTTAGAAGTCTGCAGGGGGATTCTTTGTAGAAGCCATCACCCCCTTTCCCACAAGCCCCCCTGCATTCTCCTGTAGCCACCTTCCCCTCCCTGGGATTCATTGTAAATCATCAGAATTGTCTGGCTTTTAGTACGCATCACAAGGACATGTTTTGCTCTTGCTGAAACTACAAACCAGTTTCAGCAGGTAAAGGTGTGACCAAAAAGAGAGCCATAACTGGAGATGTGTCTGGACAGCCCAGACTGAAGACCATCACCCTCTGAGCGCGCATTGAGTAGGTTCTGCAGGTACAAGTTGGCCCATCACTGTTGTGGACCCTCCCTCAAGTGTCAGGCAGCTGAGTGACCCTGCGGGAGTGGCACGGCGGCCCTTGTGAATCCCTGCATCCCTCAAGTGTCAGTCCTCTCTGTGACCCTGCAGGAGGCGCGTGGTGGCTGTTGTGAATCCCTGCATCCCACAAGTGTGAGGCAGCTGTGTGACCCTGCAGGTGTCCCACAGCGGCTGTTGTGAACCCCTGCATCCCTCAAGTGTCAGTCCTCTCTGTGACCCTGCTGGAGTCGCGTGGTGGCTGTTGTAAACCCCTGCGTCCCACAAGTGTCAGGCCGCTGTGTGACACCCCATGAAGTGCCCCTCAGAACTGTCAGCCCTGTGATACTCGATGCAACCTGTACCTGACAACTGGCTCTGCTCGAGCTTTGAAGAATGCATGGTCTTTCCTGCACACCTGCAGCAGTCATTGAGGTCTCTCTGTATTCTGTAATTGTGATCTACTGGCAACAAGCACTGAGAGCTCAACATGACCCAGTCAGCATGCACTGCTGTGGGACAGGCCGCCTCGGACTGCCGCTCCCCTGCTGCCATCCCCTGCCTCTACCACGACCCGGCAGGCCTGGCATTAAAGGTCTGGAGCTTCTCTGTGAGTTCCCAAACACTCCAAATATACTTCAGAGCACTGAGGTGCACTTGCACCAGTGCCAGACAGAATGCAGACTATGTGATTGACTACATCCTAAGTTAAATTGTTGTGCAACTTCACTCTTGGTCTCCTGCACACGGTTCAAACCCTGCTAGGTATTAAAGGTTATTTACTGAGCATACCAAGGGCCGTATTACACAAGTGCCCTGGGGGTGCAACAGGCATGTGCGCCCGCTTTCTTTGCCCCGTGGCACTTTGGTATTAAGAAAGGGGCAGCACATGCTTGTGCGGCCCCTTCCGTAATACCGATGGTACTGTCGCACATAAAGCGACAGCGCTATCACCAGCGGATGTTCCCTCATTTGCTTGGGGGCGTGGGAATACTTTTGCCTCCGTGCCTGCGCTATGATATAGATGCAGGCACAGAGGCAAAGAAGCTCTCAGGAAGTGCGCTGAGAGTGTGCCACCTAAAATGCAGATGGCAACGCTCTGGAGGGGGTAACATCCCTTAGCAGGTGGGTGCAGTCACTCACTGCACCCGCCTGCAAGGGGATCTCTAGTCCCCCTCGAAGTGCAGGTGGGTTGCTGCCTGCACAGTGAAAGACAGAGCGGCTTCAAAGCAGCCTCTCAAATATTTCACATGAATGTGCTGTCCCCAGGGCAGCTGGAGTTCGCGGCTGCCCTGGGGGCAGCACATTCATCCTAATACAGAGCATTTTCCCTGTCTACACCAGGTGCAACTTTTAAAAGGTGCCCCCGGGGCAATGAAGGAAAATGCGCTGCATGCATAACATGGCCCTTAGTGAGCTTTGTGCCATATACCTTCTTTAAATGACTGAGCATGTTGCTTAATATTATTTTAAATTTTGCTTTTTTATAACCATTTTTTATTGATTTTACAAGAGTAACACAAACATGACCACTATCCACCATTCGACACGTTAGAGACATAGCATTATAGCAGTTAATTGATCCCCACATCAAGGGAATGATCAGCCCACCATCGGCCCCAAATCTTCTCGTGTTTGCGAGGGCAATCTCCGGCCTCATATATGGGGTGCTCCTGATGAGCACACCAATCCACCCCCCCTCTCTACTCCATCAAAGAGTGGGGGGGGTCTTGGATTTCCAATGGTGGGCAATGTCCTGCTTCGCCACCCTGATGAAAGTTTGTTCCATCGTCTGCCCACCCACGTCCTCCATCAGTCCCAGCAGAGCAATCCTCGGAGTGAGAGGTAGCCGTCGGCCCAGAATTGCAGCAAGTTCCTTCTCAACTCCCTCCCAAAAGGGGACCAATCCTGGGCAGAACCATACCATGTGGAAGAAGTCTGCCTCTTGTAAGGGTGTAAGAAAGTGGCTCTGTATATACTGAACCAAAGTAAGGTTCAGTGTGCACAGAGTCCACAGTCCCCAGAGGTTTGGCAGAGGCTAAAGTTAGATATAACCTTACTCTCTAAAGTGGTAGCTTGGTCGAGCAGTAAGGCAGTATCAGAGGACAGTGTAAAGCATTTGTTGTACACACTCAGTCAGCAAATGGTCTCACACACTCAAGAACTGAACTCTAGGCCAATTGTTTTGTATATAAAAATATATTGTTGTTTTATTTTAGAACCACCAGTAGGTATAAAAATACTTTCTCAGAATGAGATACTTTAGTTATATTCTTTCAATACACAATAGACTTTTAAATGCAATAGCTACGGTTGTTGCAATAGGCAACACAATTCAAAAACAATTATAACATTGAGCTCAATGGGGAATTTTAAGTAAATGCAGTTTGTTACTTTGCGTATGATTTTCTTACTCAGGGCTGGATCCTGGATTCAGCCCTGGTGCATTTCCTGTAAACAGTTGGAAGAAATCGTTTTTGTTACACAGGCGATTTTTAAGGAATATTTGTTAGTTTCAAAAATCGAAACTTAGAAGAATTTCTGGAGAAAACCAGGCAATGTTATCCTATGGAGGAAAATCAAGTTATCGGTAAGTACAGTTGTAATTGCTTTTCAGGGTCAGTGCTGGGCACCAAGATCCAGCACTGGGATCTCTCCTGATAACAGGTGAGTAATTTCGTTTTCGTTGATCGGACGATTTTTAGTGAATATTTTAAAGTTTCAAAACCCGACACTTAGAAGAAATTTCAGTGTAAACCAGTCAATGTTACCCTATGGAGAAAATGTAGGTTATCGGCTTTCAGGTAAGTACTCGACTGGCAGAGTTAAGGTTCTGGGCATAGACTCAGGGGTCTCCCAGGGTCAGGTAGGTACAGTTGGTACACCCTCAGCGGCACAGGGGCGGCCGGGTGCAAAGTGAGTTAGGCCCAATGTTAGCCTATGGCGGGCAGGGGGCCCTTGGTTGGTGGCTGCTAGCAGGCAGGCCACACGGCTGTGGGAGCTGGGCTCCTGGTCACTTACACAGGGCAAGTGTGGAAGTAGAATAGGATAGGTGTTGCACTCCCAGGGGCACTCGGGCGGCTGGGTGCAGGGTGCTTTTGAGCCGTCGGGCGCTCAATGTATTTCAATGGAGAAGCTGGAAGTTGAACAAAGGCTGCAAGCTTGGGGACGGAGATTCTTCAGGTGCGACCACCACTTCGAGAGGTAAGTTGGGTAGTTGGAGGATAGGTAGGCACCCCGGAGTTGGGCACAGGGGGCCGCAGGGCGCCGGGTGCAGGGGTGTCTTTTCGCGTCGGGAAATCTTACCCTCTGCTGGTCGCGGTTGGAGGGGTCCCTGGTTCTGAGGCTGCTGGCGTCGTCAGGAGCGTCGAGGAGGGTCCTTGGGTGCTGGATTCTGGGTCACAGTCGCCGGGGGGACGTCCTCGTGGTCTTTGTCCACTCAGGCACAGGCCGGGCTCGGCGGGTGCAGAGTGTTCAGGAGTCGCGGTTCCTGGCTGGCACCAGGGGTTTGTTACTTGCTTTGAGCAGTACCACTGCTCGTGGGAGTCCCAGGTAGAGTCACAAGGCAGTCAGGTCCTCCGGGGTTTTCGAGGTTGCTGACCACTGGAGACGCCGGGTTTCAGCAGGAGCAGGTTCGAGGGTCGACAGGCCTGTAGGGCTGGGGCCAAGTCAGTTGGTGTCTTCCTCTTGTGAGCAGCTGCACGGCAGGTCTTCTTTCTTCTTGTTCTTCTTGCTTGTTTCAGATTCGGGATCTGCCGAAGGAAGGTTCAGGGTGCCCCTAAATACTAAATTTAGGGGCGTTACAGGTAGGTAAAGGGCAGGGACCAATGGGTCCCTTCCCTGGGGTGGGTACACCCCCTATCCTGCCACTCTCCAGTGGGAGGGGGCAGGAGCCTAGTCCTGATTGGACAGGGCTCCCCATCTTCAAGATGGCGAGAGCCCGGAGATGTGCTTCACCTCGCCTCCCCCACCTGAGGGGTAGGGTTGGCAGAGGCTGGCACACCCCCTTTCCTCACTTGGGGTTTCCCGCCAGTCTTCCCGCCAGAGTGGGGGCTAGAACCGGTGGGGACCAGTTGCTGAGTACAGCAAGTGGTCTGGGGAGGCTCACAAAGGCAGCATGCCTTTGAAGCTTCCCCTGCCCATCCTGGGGGAGGAGACCTAGCACCTCGCCCAGGACGTGCATTGTTGCAGGCCCGGGAGAGCGGATGGCTCTCTACCCAGGGGTCCAGCAACATGTCTGCTGGGTGGCAGCCTAGGCAGCCTCTCAGGCAGGACGTGGATTGTGGGTTAGGTTCAGGGGGCAACTCTAAGTTGCCCTCTGTCGTGCATCTTACATTAAATCCCACACTGGCATCAGTGTGGGTTTAATGTGCTGAGAAGTTTGATACCAAACTTCCCAGTCTTCAGTGTAGCCATCATGGTGCTGTGGAGTTCGTAATGACGACCTCCCAGGACCATATACTCTTAATGGCATCACTGCACTTACAGTGCCCAGGAATGGCCCTGGGTACTGTAGGGGTACAGGGCTCATGCACCTGTACCCTCACCACTGGCATAGGGCACCCAGCTAGAGGGGTGACTGACGTATGCCAGGGCAGTGGTTTGTGGGCATGGCACACAGGGATGTGTGCCATGTCGACTCTTCACTTTGCTCTGCACCAAGACACGCAGTCTGCAAAGGCAGAGTGTGAGTGTCAGGGTACAGGGCCTCTAAGGGTGGCACAATAAGTGCTGCAGCCCTTAGAGGTCTTCCATGGTCACAGTGCCCTGGGTACCTGTGGTACCATTTACCAGGGGCTGACCTGTGGCCAGAGATGCCAATTGGGTACAGTTTTCGGGAAAGAACACAGGCCCTGGGAAACTGATTGGCAGGGACCCAGGGCACATCAAGTCAAAGTGCATCAGTGGTCTGGCAAAAAGTGGGGGGGTTACTGCAACAGAAACCCACTTCCTTACACAAGCCCCCCCCCCCCCCAAAGGCCAGGAGACTCAGCCAAAGCTGGGAGAGTCTTCCTAGTCTTTCAGGCGAGGAAGAGCAGAGGAAGTGGTTTGGGAGTTGCAGGGCCTACTCTGCCTTACATCCTTCTGTCCAGGTCAGCCCCTTTAGGGAGCTGGCCTATCTCAACAGTTTCAGGACCTAATTCCCAATGCTCCTTTCCTATCTCTTTAGTGCCTTCACCCCATCTTTTTAGTTTGGGTTCAGAGGTGCCTACCTCTGCAATTTCTAACTTAGCTAGGGCAACGCCCAGCTTACCCACAGAGGATACCCACAGCTTGAGCAACCCCACCATGACCAATAAGGTCAGGGGGCCTAACTTGCTATTTGGCAGGGGGCTAGGCCACCATGCCAAGGACAGTGCTGCCATGAAGGCTAACACCCAGCAGAGGCTACTGACAGCTGTCAGTGCCCAGAACCACACCTTCAGCTCCTCACTGGTAGGTGAAGGGGCTACCTTACAGGCTTCTTTGGGTTCTGGTTGCCTGTCTGCTGTTTTAGGGTGGGGGGGTCACTACACTTGGTAGGGAACACCCTTCTTCCACCCTCTGTTCTGCCAGCTGAGGAGCCACCAACTCAGGCTGGACAGTTGTTTGACTAGTCAGTGGTTTTGGTTGGCTAGGGGGGACTTCACCAGTCCCAAGTTTGGAGTTCTCCCTTGCTGGGATAGAATCTCTCTGGTCCTCTGGAACTGTGGCTAACAGTTGCCCACCTTTCCTACACTGTTTCTTCTTTTTCTTTTGGGGCTTAGCTGCACTAGCTGCAGGTTGAGCCCCCCCAGGTTTCTTGGGTGAGGTCTGGCATTGGACCAGTACCTCTCTTTGGCTCAGACCAACCTCTGGGTGGTCATTCCCCAGGAGACAATCAAGGGGGAGGTCTTTACTGACTACTACCTGTGAGAAGTTGGCCTGGTATATGCTGTTCACTAATTAAAGTGGACACCTTGCACCAGAACAATTCGACTCTTATGGTAGATAGGTTTAAGACAACCTTTATAGAAAGCTATCCTAGTGGTAGCTGTGGAGAGCAGCCTTCAGGCTAAGTCTTGAAGGAATGTAAAGCAGCTTGTTTTACCACACAATCTCTTGAATCACCAAATGAAAAGACACCACACAGGTATATATATCAAATATATATGTATTTATTAATAAACACTCTCTACTAATCTCTTTATGAGATTAGAGGTCAGGAACATATGTACAAGTCAAATGTTATCAAAATAAGTTTAGCACAATTGAATATCACAATCTTAGTTTGCTAGACTTGGGTCTAGGGCATCTAGAATCGAGGGACCCCCAAGAACCACCCCAGGTATTTGTAGGAGACCCACAGGGGACGGACGCGGTGACCTGGCACCGGTGCGAGTCCTGTGCGAGTCTATGCGCTCAGACGCGATTGAGATTTCAATGTTACAGGTCCCTTGCGTGTTCGAGGCGAACACACCGATCGGTCCTTGTACGAGTCGAAGGACGCGGTTACAGATAGAGTTGCAAGGGAGATGGACGCGCTGTGTCTAACACCGACGCGAACCTTGTGCGAGTCAGTGCAATGGAGATCTCAGTGTTACAGGCCCTTTGTGTGTTCGAGGCGAACACTGATCGGACTCAGTACGAGTCGAAGGATACAGTTCTAGATAGTGTTACAAAGGAGATGGACGCGGTGTGTCTAACACAGACGCGAACCCTGTACGAGTCAGCGCAATTGTCGCACTTAGAAAATTAGAGTTTTAGGACACTTCGAGGGAAGCTACAAGCAAGTCACTTACAGGGTAAGTAGTTCTAGGGCCCACACCCACAGGAGCACCGTAGTGCTGAAGTTACCTCACCCAGGGAGCCGGGTGCATAGGTGTTCTTTGGTGTCGGGTCGCGGCGTCGTTTTCAATGGGAGCCAGTGAAGACTTGCTGCTTGCGGCGACAGGAGAAGTGTCCGGAGGAATCCAAGCCTGGATTCGGAAGATGGAAGACCTGAAAGCAGAGGGGACAGTGTTCAAAGTCACTTGGCAGTGACTCGGGGCAAGGAAGATGGATGCCCACCGTCGTCGCAAGATTCAGGTCGTTCGCGGTTGCCTTGACTCTTCAGCCACGAGGTCCAGGAGGCGTCGACGACGACCAGGAGCTGGATTCGGCGTGTCCCACGATGTCTGCAGCTTACTGCGGTGTCGGCGACTCGCTCGGAGCCAACAAGCCTTGGTAACAGCAAGTCTCGGGGAAAGTGTGAAGAGACAATGGCGCAGACCAGCAAGGTCTGTGGGACTCACCCCGCGAGGGTAAGTCAGGGCAGGCCTGGAGCAACCAGGGGAGCCCTTTGGTTTCTTTAGAAAGTCTTCTGGGGACCCACAAGCCGGCTGGCAAGGGATCCCGAAGACGCCTCGGGAGGATTCGCTCACAGGGGCCCACGGTCACTCCGGACGTGGTAGGCCTCTGATCTTCGGAGGGATTCCTGCTGGAGGCTGGGACCATACGTGGTCCAAAGCACAAGTTCGTGGAACGTTGTGAAGGGGTTGCACTCGACAATAGTGCACGGTACACAGGGGTCGCGGTTCCTCCTTACTCTTGGGGTCCACTGGCCTCAGCTTCGCTGGGGACTCACGATGGCCTTTGAGAAGTCAGGAAATCCACTTCTTGGGCTGCAGGGACTTCGGACTCCGGCGGGAGCGGCGTAGTTTGCGAACGTCGTTTGTAGTTTTTGGTGCCTGCCAATCAGGGGAGTCACTCCTTGACTCCAAGGGAGATTCTTCAGTCTTCCAAAGGTAGTGGAACGTCGAAGGTCCGGGATTCTTCTTCAGAGCGTAGTCCAGGGAAATCTAGGGTGCTATGCACAGGTTCCCCCTCTTATACTAAAAGAAAGGGAGGGACTAGCTCTATGACCCTACCTATGGGAGGGTCAGGGGAGTGGGTGGCTACACCCACTTCCCTTTGTCCAGTTTCGCGCCAGAGCAGGGACAGGTAGCCCCTGAGCCGGTTTGAACTGGCATATGCACAGAGGAGCCTTCTGCTCCCCCAGTGCAGGACTTCAAAGCACTCTAAGAGTGCACCCACCCAGCCCCAATACACTAAACCCTGTCTGGAAGGTGGTCACACCCCCTTGGGACAGGATATCTATTGTTGGGCTTCCTCCACTGCGAGTGTTGGTCATCAGCAGGAGGGCAGCCCAGTGTTCTGTGACTGGTGGCATCATTTTGTGATGCCAGGGCTCTGCAGGATTCTACCGCGTTTCCACAGTAGGTACATGTCTATCCCTCTAGAAGGGTGGAATGCTACCCCGCCGCCAGGACTGGCGGGGGGTAGTATTCCAAGATGTTTGACACCAAACACGACATGTTTCGATGCAGCCATTCCAAAGTTAGCATTTTACCGCAAGGATATAATGCACTTAAAAGTATATGGTTTAACCGCATCCACAAACAGCACCAGAGAATGGACTCTGAGAGCTGCAGAGGGGCCCTGCTCAGGCAGAGGCACCCCCTCACATAGAAGCCAAGCACCCTGCCCTCAGGATTGAAAGGGCCTGCCTTAGGGGTGACTGATAGGTTTATATGTGTGTGCAGGAGAGATATAGGGAACCTATATCTCAGTGAGGAGTGCTAGCACCACCTCACCCAGGCTGCAGTAGCAGGCCTGTGGTGTCAGATTTAGTCTGCTTCCCAGGGGTGGCATAATACATGCTGCAGCCCCTGGTAGGCCTGTGAAGTACCTATGCCCTTGGTACCTAAGGTACCATATACTAGGGACTCATAAGGTACCACAGTATCCAATCACTAGTGCACCTAGAGTGCACTCCAAGTCGTTTAGAGAGAACAGAGCGGCTGGGGCCCTGATTAGCAGGGACCCAGCCAGACTATAGCCAGAAACCAGTGTAAACATCAGAAAAAAGTGGGGGCAACATAAGAGGCAGATCCTACTCTCCTACACAACCCCCCCCCCCCAAACTCAGGGACACTAAACTAACCTTGACCAGTTGAGTCTTCGTGTTCAAAGTGGAAATACCTTGAGAGTCCATCTGCATTGGCATGTTGGGTCCCAGGTCTATGTTCCACTGTATAGTCCATCCCCTGTAGGGAAATGGACCACCTCAAAAGTTTTGGGTTTTCTCCTTTCATTTGTTTAAGCCATAGGAGGGGCTTGTGGTCAGTCTGAACTATGAAGTGAGTGCCAAACAAGTATGGCCTCAGCTTCTTCAGGGCCCACACCACAGCAAAGGCCTCCCTCTCTATAGCTGACCAACGTTTCTCTCTAGGGGTCAGCCTTCTGCTAATAAAAGCTACTGGCTGGTCTTGACCTTCATCATTCAGTTGAGACAGTACAGCTCCCACACCCAGCTCAGAAGCATCTGTTTGGACAATGAACTTTTTGGTGTAGTCTGGACTCTGTAAGATGGGGGCAGTGCACATGGCCTGCTTTAGGTCTTCAAATGCCTTCTGACAGCTAGCTGTCCACTGAATCTTTTTTGGCATTTTCTTTGAGGTTAGATCATTCAAGGGGGTCACTATAGATCCATATCCCTTCACAAACCTCCTATAGTACCCAGTCAGGCCTAAGAAGGCTCTCACCTGTGTCTGGGTGGTTGGAGCAACCCATTCCATTATGGTTTGGATTTTGCTCTGTAAAGGCTGAACCTGGCCTCCACCTACAAGGTGGCCCAGGTACACAACCTGACTCTGCCCTATCTGGCACTTAGTGGCCTTGATAGTGAGGCCTGCTTTCTGCAGGGCCTCCAAAACATTCCTGAGGTGGACCAGGTGATCCTGCCAGGAGGAACTAAAGACAGCAATGTCATCTAGATAAGCTGAGCAATAAGTTTCCATCCCTGTCAGAACTTTATTCACCAACCTCTGAAAAGTGGCAGGTGCATTTTTCAATCCAAAGGGCATCACCACAAAGTGCTAGTGCCCACCAGGGGTCGAAAATGCTGTCTTGGCTTTTGCATCATCAGCTAATCTGATCTGCCAGTAGCCAGCTGTTAGGTCAAACGTGCTTAGATACTTGGCTGAGGCCAAAGTATCAATCAGCTCATCTGCCCTTGGTATGGGATAGGCATCAGTCCTAGTGACTGCATTGAGGCCTCTGTAGTCTACACCAAACCTCATTTCTTTCTTACCACCCTGGGTATGAGGCTTGGGTACCAGGACTACTGGACTAGCCCAAGGGCTATCTGAAGGCTCAATTACACCTAGCTCCAACATTATCTGGACTTCAGTCCTGATACAGTCCCTGACATGGTCAGGTTGCCTGTAGATTTTATTCTTGACAGGCAGACTGTCTCCAGTGTCCACCTCATGGGTGCACCAGGAAGTCTGACTAGGGGTCAGGCTAAACATATGTCTGTACTGTTGCAGAACTTGTCTGCACTCAGTTTGCTGATGGTCAGTGAGGCTGCTTGCCAAAGCAACACCATCTACTGACCCATCATCAGGGTTCTGAGAGAGCAGGTCAGGGAGAGGGTCATTCTCCTCCTCCTGGTCCTCATCAGTTGCCATGAGCAAGCCCATGTCAGCCCTGTCAACATATGGCTTTAATCTGTGGACGTGGAGCACCCTCAGGGGGCTCCTGGGAGTTCCAAGATTCACCAGGTAGGTGACTTCTCCCTTCTGTTCAACTATTGTATGGGGGCCACTCCACTTGTCCTGGAGGGCTGCTGGGGCCACAGGCTCCAACACCCACACTTTCTGTCCTGGCTGGTATACAGTCAGTACAGCCTTTTGGTCATGCCAAGCTTTTTGTAATTCTTGGCTGGCCTCTAGGTTTTTGGTTGCCTTTTTCATGTACTCAGCCATCCGGGAGCGGAGACCAAGTACATAGTCCATCACATCTTGTTTGGGGGCTTGAGAGGTAACTCCCAGCCCTCTTTTACCAAACACAATGGACCTCTCACAGGATGCCCAAACAGAAGCTCAAATGGGCTGTAACCAACCCCCTTCTGTGGAACCTCTCTGTATGCAAACAACAGGCAAGGAAGAAGAAGGTCCCATTTCCGCCTAAGCTTCTCTGGGAGTCCTTTAATCATTCCTTTCAAGGTTTTGTTGAAGCGTTCAACTAAACCATTGCATTGTGGGTGATAGGGGGTGGTGAACTTGTAAGTTACACCACACTCCTTCCACATTGCCTTCAGATATCCTGACATGAAGTTGGTACCTCTGTCAGAAATGACCTCCTTTGGAAAACTCACTCTGGAGAAGACTCCAATGAGGGCTCTTGCCACCACAGGGGCTGTGGTGGTCCTCCGGGGAATTGCTTCTGGGTACCTGGTGGCATGATCCACTACCACCAGGATAAACCTGTGCCCAGATGCAGTTTGAGGGTCAAGGGGACCAACAATGTCAATCCCTACCCTTTCAAAGGGTACCCCCACCACAGGTAGTGGTATCAGGGGGGCCTTTGTTGTGCCACCTGCCTTACCACTGGCTTGGCAGGTGACACAGGAGCTCCTTTGTGTCCTCTGACATATGTGGCCAATGAAAATGTGGAACAAGCCTGTCCCAGGTCTTGTTTTGGCCCAAGTGTCCTGCTAAAGGGATGTCATGTGCTAGGGTCAAGAGGAACCCCCTAAACTTCTGAGGTATTACCAACCTCCTGGTGGCTCCAGGGGCTGGGTCTCTACCCTCAGAATATAGGAGTCCCTCATCCCAATAAATTTTATGGGACCCACTAGCACTCTCAGCAGCAGCCTGCTGTTTGAGGGGTTCAAGAGAGGGGCAGCACTGTTGCTCCTTACTCAGATCTTCCCTAGAAGGGCCCCCTGCCCCCAAGAACTCGACCTGGTCAGGCTCAAGTTCCTCTGGGGTAGTTCCT
Organism: Calotriton arnoldi; assembly: GCA_963921515.1. Lineage (NCBI taxonomy): Eukaryota > Metazoa > Chordata > Amphibia > Caudata > Salamandridae > Calotriton > Calotriton arnoldi. The sequence goes on along the minus strand of CAWUFW010011225.1, from coordinate 478,898 downwards.
TCTTCAGGATCTGCTTCACCTCCCTCTGGGGGTGAATCTGTGATCTGAGACAGAGGGGAAGGCACTGCCTTTACCCTACTGCTCCTCCTCTTGGGAAGCATCTGGTCCATTGTTCCAGGATCCAGAGCTGGTTCAGTGTCATGCATTCTTGCTTGTGACCTGGTCACAGCAAATACCTCTGCAGGGATGCCCAACATCTCAGCATGAGTCCATAACTCTACTTTAGACCAGGCTGAAGTCTCTAGATCATTGCCCAATAGACATTCGACAGGGAGGTCTGCACTGACTACAACCTTCTTGAGGCCAGTTACCCCTCCTCAGGAGAAATTCACAACTGCCAGACTATGGTTGGTCTTGAAATTGCTTGCATTGGTCACCTGGTACATTTAGCCCCGGATGATCTGTCCAGGGTCCACAAGATCCTCTGCCACCATGGTGACACTAGCACCTGTGTCCCTAAATGCCAAAGCCTGTTTGCCATTTATTACAGGCTGCTGTTTGTATTTGCCCAGATTACTGGGACTTACTAGGAAGGACATATTAAGGTCTCCCTCACAAATCAGCATTGCCTGAGTGGGTACTCTGACTAGGTCAGAGTCCACTTCAGAACCCAGGGTCAACCCTACTACACCCTTATTCTGCGTACCACCTCCACCAGTAGCTGAGCTAGGGGGAACAGTTGCCTTAGGGGCAGGAGTGGTGGTGGTTTGGTCTTTGGACTTGTTACAGTCAGAAGTCCAGTGCCCTTTCTGTTTACAGAATTTGCACTAGGGCTTCTTTTGGCCTTTTCCTTGTTGGATTGTGACTCCCCACCAGATGCAGATTTTTGGGGCCCTTGTGAAGACTTCTGGTCTTTTGACTTATCCCCACCTTTCTCAGAGCCCTTAGGATCTTGCTTCTTAGTGTCACCCCTTGGTTCTGGGGTTTCTGCCTCACCCTGGTTTTGACCCATTTGTCTGCCTTCTTTCCCAATTCTTGGGGAGAGGTCAGATCTGAGTCCACCAGGTATTGATGCAACAACTGGTTCTGGCAATTATTAAGGATCTGTTCTCTCATCATCAGATTATACAATCCCTTGAAATCAGTAACCCTACTGCCAACCAGCCAACCCTCCAGAGCCTTGGTTGCACAATCAACAAAGTCAGTCCAGTCCTGAGTCTGTGCCTTCTGGGTGTCTCTGAACTTCAACCTGTACTGTTCAGTGGTTAAGCCAAACCCATCTATCAGTGCACTCTTCAGGACTTCATAATCGTCAGCATCCTCTTCTCTAACAGTGAGGAGTTTGTCTCTACCTTTATCTGAAAAGGAGAGCCACATGATTGCTGCCCACTGCTTTTGGGGGACCTGCTGTACTCTACAGGCCCTCTCCATAGCAGTTATCCACTTGTGGATATCATCCCCACTCTGGTAGGGAGGAACAACCTTGCTCAGGTTCCTATGGTCTGGAATAGATTCTCTGCCTCTAGGGACACTGTTGCTGCCACCAAGGGGTTCTAACCCCTCTCTTCTAGAAGCTCTCTGGATCTCCAGGGCTTCTCTATCCAGTGCCAACTGCTTGGTTCTGAGGGCAACTCTTGCTTCCTCATACTGCAGCAGTTTGCACATTCTTTCAGAGGAGGTCTCTCTTATGGGAAAGTATGAGTTCCTCTGGTGGACAAATTCTCTGCCAGAGTGATAAGAGTGCTCAGATTCCCTGGAAGGGGACCTATGCCTCTCATCCACTCTGTCAGTTCTCTTAGGGAGAATTCCTCTGTCCTTTTCAGGCCCCTTGAGGCCTGGCCCTTCAATCACAGAGTACTGGTCATTCTGATTTTCATCGTCTGACCCAGATACTGTAATTGACCCACCCACTGATTCAGACCCATTAGCTCCTAGAGCCAATCTAAGATCATCTGCTGTCAGCAGATCTATCAGGTGTAGGGTTGAGGGACTCTGTCCTAGCCTCAGGTGTCTTTCAACACACATGGCTCTCAAGTCAGAGAAAGCCATGTCCTTATACTGAGGCTGAGTGGATCCACTGGTTCCACCCTTTAAGGACATTCTAGTGTTGTGCAGTGTTGTACTACCTACACTAGTTTGTGGCCTACTGATACTAGCTTGAGCTGTAGAAAGGGTGTGCTATCCCTTGGCACACAGCTCTAAGTTCAGTAGAACTTATTGATACTAAGCTTGACTTTATATGTACCTTAAGTACCTATAGTGGTTTTCAGTTAGTAATTCAAATAGAGATTTTCTGGTAAAACAATAGCAAGCTGGAATCCCACACGCTGCCCACCAATGTGAGAAGTTGGCCTGGTATATGCTGTTCACTAATTAAAGTGGACACCTTGCACCAGAACAATTCGACTCTTATGGTAGATAGGTTTAAGACAACCTTTATAGAAAGCTATCCTAGTGGTAGCTGTGGAGAGCAGCCTTCAGGCTAAGTCTTGAAGGAATGTAAAGCAGCTTATTTTACCACACAATCTCTTGAATCACAAAATGAAAAGACACCACACAGGTATATATATCAAATATATATGTATTTATTAATAAACCCTCTCTACTAATCTCTTTGAGATTAGAGGTCAGGAACATATGTACAAGTCAAATGTTATCAAAATAAGTTTAGCACAATCGAATATCACAATCTTAGTTTGCTAGACTTAGGTCTAGGGCATCTAGAATCGAGGGACCCCCAAGAACCACCCCAGGTAGTTGTAGGAGACCCACAGGGGACGGACGCGGTGACCTGGCACCGGTGCGAGTCCTGTGCGAGTCTATGCGCTCAGACGCGATTGAGATTTCAATGTTACAGGTCCCTTGCGTGTTCGAGGCGAACACACCGATCGGTCCTTGTACGAGTCGAAGGACGCGGTTACAGATAGAGTTGCAAGGGAGATGGACGCGCTGTGTCTAACACCGACGCGAACCTTGTGCGAGTCAGTGCAATGGAGATCTCAGTGTTACAGGCCCTTTGTGTGTTCGAGGTGAACACTGATCAGACTCAGTACGAGTCGAAGGATACAGTTCTAGATAGTGTTACAAAGGAGATGGACGCGGTGTGTCTAACACAGACGCGAACCCTGTACGAGTCAGCGCAATTGTCGCACTTAGAAAATTAGAGTTTTAGGACACTTCGAGGGAAGCTACAAGCAAGTCACTTACAGGGTAAGTCGTTCTAGGGCCCACACCCACAGGAGCACCGTAGTGCTGAAGTTACCTCACCCAGGGGAGCCGGGTGCATAGGTGTTCTTTGGTGTCGGGTCGCGGCGTTGTTTTCAATGGGAGCCAGTGAAGACTTGCTGCTTGCGGCGACAGGAGAAGTGTCCGGAGGAATCCAAGCCTGGATTCGGAAGATGGAAGGCCTGAAAGCAGAGGGGACAGTGTTCAAAGTCACTTGGCAGTGACTCGGGGCAAGGAAGATGGATGCCCACCGTCGTCGCAAGATTCAGGTCGTTCGCGGTTGCCTTGACTCTTCAGCCACCAGGTCCAGGAGGCGTCGACGACGACCAGGAGCTGGATTCGGCGTGTCCCACGATGTCTGCAGCTTACTGCGGTGTCGGCGACTCGCTCGGAGCCAACAAGCCTTGGTAACAGCAAGTCTCGGGGAAAGTGTGAAGAGACAATGGCGCAGACCAGCAAGGTCTGTGGGACTCACCCCGCGAGGGTAAGTCAGGGCAGGCCTGGAGCAACCAGGTGAGCCCTTTGGTTTCTTTAGAAAGTCTTCTGGGGACCCACAAGCCGGCTGGCAAGGGATCGCGAAGACGCCTCGGGAGGATTCGCTCACAGGGGCCCACGGTCACTCGGGACGTGGTAGGCCTCTGATCTTCAGAGGGATTCCTGCTGGAGGCTGGGACCACACGTGGTCCAAAGCACAAGTTCGTGGAACGTTGTGAAGGGCTTGCACTCGACAATAGTGCACGGTACCCAGGGGTCGCGGTTCCTCGTTACTCTTGGGGTCCACTGGCCTCAGCTTCACTGGGGACTCACGATGGCCTTTGAGAAGTCAGGAAATCCACTTCTTGGGCTGCAGGGACTTCGGACTCCGGCGGGAGCGGCGTAGTTTGCGACCGTCGTTTGTAGTTTTTGGTGCCTGCCAAGCAGGGAGTCACTCCTTGACTCCAAGGAGATTCTTCAGTCTTCCAAAGGTAGTGGAACGTCGAAGGTCCGGGATTCTTCTTCAGAGCGTCGTCCAGGGAAATCTAGGGTGCTATGCACAGGTTCCCCCTCTTATACTAAAAGAAAGGGAGGGACTAGCTCTATGACCCTACCTATGGGAGGGTCAGGGGAGTGGGTGGCTACACCCACTTCCCTTTGTCCAGTTTCGCGCCAGAGCAGGGACAGGTAGTCCCTGAGCCGGTTTGAACTGGCATATGCACAGAGGAGCCTTCTGCTCCCCCAGTGCAGGACTTCAAAGCACTCTAAGAGTGCACCCACCCAGCCCCAATACACTAAACCCTGTCTGGAAGGTAGTCACACCCCCTTGGGACAGGATATCTATTGTTGGGCTTCCTCCACTGTGACTGTTGGTCATCAGCAGGAGGGCAGCCCAGTGTCTGTGACTGGTGGCATCCATTTTGTGATGCCAGGGCTCTGCAGGATTCTACCACGTTTCCACAGTTGGTACATGTCTATCCCTCTAGAAGGGTGGAATGCTACCCCCGCCACCAGGACTGGCGGGGGGGTAGTATTCCAAGATGTTTGACACCAAACACGACATGTTTCGATGCAGCCATTCCAAAGTTAGCATTTTACCGCGAGGATATAATGCACTTAAAAGTATATGGTTTAACCGCATCCACAAACAGCACCAGAGAATGGACTCTGAGAGCTGCAGAGGGGCCCTGCTCAGGCAGAGGCACCCCCTCACATAGAAGCCAAGCACCCTGCCCTCAGTATTGATAGGGCCTGCCTTAGGGGTGACTGATAGGGTTATATGTGTGTGTAGGAGGGATATAGGGAACCTATATCTCAGTGAGGAGTGCTAGCACCACCTCACCCAGGCTGCAGTAGCAGGCCTGTGGTGTCAGATTTAGTCTGCTTCCCAGGGGTGGCATAATACATGCTGCAGCCCCTGGTAGACCTGTGAAGTACCTATGCCCTTGGTACCTAAGGTACCATATACTAGGGACTCATAAGGTACCACAGTATCCAATCACTAGTGCACCTAGAGTGCACTCCAAGTCTTTTAGAGAGAACAGAGAGGCTGGGGCCCTGATTAGCAGGGACCCAGCCAGACTATAGCCAGAAACCAGTGTAAACATCAGAAAAAAGTGGGGGCAACATAAGAGGCAGATCCTACTCTCCTACACTACCTTTCTCCATCTAAGGCATCCAGCTACTTCTAGGGCCACTACAGCCACAGGCCTAACAGTGACACCCCCTGGGACAGTCCTTACTCTTTTTGTTTCCCCTGGGACATACTGGTTTGAGAGAACCAACCTGTCATGCACCACAGTGTGACTGGCACAGGTATCTCTCAGGGCAAGGGCTGGGATTCCATTCACCAGTAGGTGGTGGAAGTGTCTACTGCCCTCTGGAATCTCCAGCTTACTTTGTGGCCCCATTTTCCAGTTGAAGGCTACGAGGGCTTCCTCATCTGAGGACCCTTCCTCCAAAGCTACACTGGCAACCCCTGGAGCTACACTAGTCACCCCTGGAGCTGTGCTAGGGACTTTGTTTTTAGGACAGCTAGGGTCCTTGGTGTGGTGTCCTGCCTTTTGGCAGGTGTGACACCATACTCTGTTGGGATCCCAATTCTTACCTTGGTACCCTGTCTTAGTTTGTGAGGTGTCTTTGGGCCCACCCTCCTGGACAGGTATTGGGGGCTACCTGGGACTCCTTACTTTTATCTTTAAGGGGTTCACTGTCTTTCTTCTGGGGAGGTTTTGTAACCCCTTTCTTTGGTCACCCCCAGTGGACGTCCTAGTGACCCTTGTTTTGACCCAGTGGTCCGCCTTCTTTCCCAATTCTTGGGGAGAAAGTGGACCTAGGTCTACCAGGTACTGATGCAACTTTTCATCAATGCAATTACTTAATATGTGTTCCTTCATAAACAGGTTGTAAATTCCATTAAAGTCATGCACATTGTTTCCAGTTAACCAGCCACCAAGTGTCTTTACTGAGTAGTCTACAAAATCAATCCAGGACTGGTTCTGTGTTTTGTGAGCCCCCCCTGAATCTAATTCTATACTCCTCAGTGGTGAGTCCAAATCCCTCAATCAGAGTTCTCTTCATGAGGTCATAGGACCCTGCATCTGTCCCAGAGAGGGTCAGTAGTCTGTCTCTGCAGTTACCAGAGAACAGTTCCCACAGGAGTGCCCCCCAGAAAGTCTTCTTCACCCTCCTGGCTTCACAAGCCCTCTCAAAGGCTGTAAACCACTTGGTGATGTCATCACCCTCCTCATATTTAGGGACAATCCCTTTGGGGATTTTAGGATCATAAGATTGCTCTGTGTCCTTATTATTGGTATTGCTGCCACCACTGATGGGTGCTAAACCCATCTCCTTTCTTTCCTTCTCTAGAGCCAGGAGTCTGGTCTCTAGGTCCAGTCTTTTGGCCAACCTTGCTAAAAGGCTGTCCTCCTCACTGAGGCTGTCCTCCGTGTCCTCCCTGGGACCTGACCCACCTGTGTGGTTTCTAGGTCCCCAGAGGTTGATTCTTGGAGTTAAGGGCATGGGGTCCCTTTCCTCCCTAGGGATGATTGGAGGTGGGTTACCAACCCTGTCATCCTCATCCCTTTCCCACTCTGATTGGTCATCACCATTCTCAGATAGGTGGACCTTGGCATACTCAGCCAGGAGCTCCTGGAGCCCTTGTTTGGTTGGATGCTGGCCCATTGGTATATTTTTAAGTTTACATAAGGACCTTATCTCTTTGAAAGACAAATGGAGATAAGGGGTGAGGTCGAGCTCCTCAACCAGGTCCTCTCTGTCATTATTATCTTCACTAATAGCTGGGTTCTGCTTTTGAGACATTCTAACAAAAAGTTCTAACCCCTCTACCCTTGACAATAGTGACTTTTTATTTTCTAAAATTCTAAAGGGACTTAAGCAAGGCCCTAACAAGACTTTTAGTAGTTTGGTAAAAAAAATGCCAATTTGAAAAAATCAGAATTCTAAAGGCAATTTAAGAGTTCTGTCGTGTGATCAGATGGTAACCAAGTAGTCCAACAAATGCAAGTTTGTATCCCACCGCTGATCCACCAATGTAAGAAAGTGGCTCTGTATATACTGCACCAAAGTACGGTTCAGTGTGCACAGAGTCCACAGTCCCCAGAGGTTTGGCAGAGGCTAAAGTTAGATATAACCTTACTCTCTAAAGTGGTAGCTTGGTCGAGCAGTAAGGCAGTATCAGAGGACAGTGTAAAGCATTTGTTGTACACACTCAGTCAGCAAATGGTCTCACACACTCAAGAACTGAACTCTAGGCCAATTGTTTTGTATATAAAAATATATTGTTTTATTTTAGAACCACAAATAGGTATAAAAATACTTTCTCAGAATGAGATGCTTTAGTTATATTCTTTCAATATACAATAGACTTTTAAATGCAATAGCTACAGTTGTTGCAATAGGCAACACAATTCAAACACAATTATAACATTGAGCTCAATGGGGAATTTTAAGTAAATGCAATATCAATTACTTTGCGTATGATTTTTCTTACTCAGGGCTGGATCCTGGATTCAGCCCTGGTGCATTTCCTGTAAACAGTTGGAAGAAATCGTTTTTGTTACACAGGCGATTTTTAAGGAATATTTGTTAGTTTCAAAAATCGACACTTAGAAGAATTTCTGGAGAAAACCAGGCAATGTTATCCTATGGAGGAAAATCAAGTTATCGGTAAGTACAGTTGTAATTGCTTTTCAGGGTCAGTGCTGGGCACCAAGATCCAGCACTGGGATCTCTCCTGATAACAGGTGAGTAATTTCGTTTTCGTTGATCGGACGATTTTTAGTGAATATTTTAAAGTTTCAAAACTTGACAGAAGAAATTTCAGTGTAAACCAGTCAATGTTACCCTATGCAGAAAATGTAGGTTATCGACTTTCAGGTAAGTACTCGACTGGCAGAGTTAAGGTTCTGGGCATAGACTCAGGGGTCTCCCAGGGTCAGGTAGGTACAGTTGGTACACCCTCAGCGGCACAGGGGCAGCCGGGTGCAAAGTGAGTTAGGCCCAATGTTAGCCTATGGCGGGCAGGGGGCCCTTGGTTGGTGGCTGCTAGCAGGCAGGCCACACGGCTGTGGGAGCTGGGCTCCTGGTCACTTACACAGGGCAAGTGGGGAAGTAGAATAGAATAGGTGTTGCACTCCCAGGGGCACTCGGGCGGCTGGGTGCAGGGTGCTTTTGAGCCGTCGGGCGCTCAAAGTATTTCAATGGAGAAGCTGGAAGTTGAACAAAGGCTGCAAGCTTGGGGACGGAGATTCTTCAGGTGCGACCACCACTTCGAGAGGTAAGTTGGGTAGTTGGAGGATAGGTAGGCACCCCGGAGTTGGGCACAGGGGGCCGCAGGGCGCTGGGTGCAGGGGTGTCTTTTCGCGTCGGGAAATCTTACCCTCTGCTGGTCGCGGTTGGAGGGGTCCCTGGTTCTGAGGCTGCAGGAGCGTCGAGGATGGTCCTTGGGTGCTGGATTCTGGGTCACAGTCGCCGGTGGGACGTCCTCGTGGTCTTTGTCCACTCAGGCACAGGCCGGGCTCGGCGGGTGCAGAGTGTGCAGGAGTCTCGGTTCCTGGCTGGCACCAGGGGTTTGTTACTTGCTTTGAGCAGTACCACTGCTCGTGGGAGTCCCAGTCTTTTAGAGTCACAAGGCAGTCAGGTCCTCCGGGGTTTTCGAGGTTGCTGACCGCTGGAGACGCCGCGGTTTAGCAGGAGCAGGTTCGAGGGTCGACAGACCTGTAGGGCTGGGGCCAAGTCAGTTGGTGTCTTCCTCTTGTGAGCAGCTGCACGGCAGGTCTTCTTTCTTCTTGTTCTTCTTGCTTGTTTCGGATTCGGGATCTGAGGAAGGAAGAGTTCAGGGTGCCCCTAAATACTAAATTTAGGGCGTTACAGGTAGGTAAAGGGCAGAGACCAATGGGTCCCTTCCCTGGGGTGGGTACACCCCTATCCTGCCACTCTCCAGTGGGAGGGGGCAGGAGCCTAGTCCTGATTGGGCAGGGCTCCCCATCTTCAAGATGGCGAGAGCCCGGAGATGTGCTTCACCTCGCCTCCCCCACCTGAGGGGTGGGGTTGGCAGAGGCTGGCACACCCCTTTCCTCACTTGGGGTTTCCCGCCAGTCTTCCCGCCAGAGTGGGGGCTAGAACCGGTGGGGACCAGTTGCTGAGTACAGCAAGTGGTCTGGGGAGGCTCACAAAGGCGGCATGCCTTTGAAGCTTCCCCTGCCCATCCTGGGGGAGGAGACCTAGCACCTCGCCCAGGACGTGCATTGTTGCAGGCCCAGGAGAGCGGATGGCTCTCCACCCAGGGGTCCAGCAACATGTCTGCTGGGTGGCAGCCTCTCAGGCAAGACGTGGATTGTGGGTTAGGTTCAGGGGGCAACTCTAAGTTGCCCTCTGTCGTGCATCTTACATTAAATCCCACACTGGCATCAGTGTGGGTTTAATGTGCTGAGAAGTTTGATACCAAACTTCCCAGTCTTCAGTGTAGCCATCATGGTGCTGTGGAGTTCGTAATGACGACCTCCCAGGACCATATACTCTTAATGGCATCACTGCACTTACAGTGCCCAGGAATGGCCCTGGGTACTGTAGGGGTACAGGGCTCATGCACCTATACCCTCACCACTGGCATAGGGCACCCAGCTAGAGGGGTGACTGACGTATGCCAGGGCTGTGAGTTTAGTGGGCATGGCACACAGGGATGTGTGCCATGTCGACTCTTCACTTTGCTCTGCACCAAGACACGCAGTCTGCAAAGGCAGAGTGTGAGTGTCAGGGTACAGGGCCTCTAAGGGTGGCACAATAAGTGCTGCAGCCCTTAGAGGTCTTCCCTGGTCACAGTGCCCTGGGTACCTGTGGTACCATTTACCAGGGGCTGACCTGTGGCCAGAGATGCCAATTGGGTACAGTTTTGGGGAAAGAACACAGGCCCTGGGAACCTGATTGGCAGGGACCCAGGGCACATCAAGTCAAAGTGCATTAGTGGTCTGGCAAAAAGTGGGGGGGGGGGGTTACTGCAACAGAAACCCACTTCCTTACAAAGGGACATCAGGCTCAGTGAGCCTGGGATACCATGCCCATCCGAAGAAGGCGCTGAGGAGTCAAGTATGCAATATGGCGGTAGTTGAGTTGGACCAAACCGAGGCATGTGGGGATAGCTAATTCCCTGAGGGCTGCCCTAGTCATGTGCCATTCCTCACCCTCCAGTTCGCCCACCAAGGCCTCCCATCTTCTACGGAGCCCAAGAAAGCGGTCTGGAGCATCAATGACTAGGCGGCAGATCCGAGAAAGGGCTCCCTTACCCAGCTTCCCCCATCAACAGTTTAGTCTCCAGAGGGATGAAGTCTGGGACCAGCGCATACATAGGGATATTGGCCAATAAGGCATGGCTCAGCTGCATTTATTTGTGGAACTGGATGCGGGAGAGAGAGTAGTGTACCTGCAGTGCTTGGAACGTATGTACGCCACTGCCCGCCCAGACATTCCCAAGATGGGAGATACCTATTCTGTCCCATTGGGTAAAACCCTCCAGTCCAGCAGTGTGGTGCAACCATATCCCTGCCACAGTGGGGTGAATGCTGTGAGTTTGTAGTCCCTTCCTGTAAAACTTAGCGCCGCCCTCCAACACAAGTGTCACTCGGTTACAGTCCGGGAGGGTGAGGGATGTTGGGTTTCTGTAAAGCAGACCCAGCAGTCCATCCAGACCCAGCAGTCCATCCTGACCCAGCAGTCCATCCAGACCCAGCAGTCCATCCAGACCCAGCAGTCCATCCAGACCCAGCAGTCCTTCCGGACCCAGCAGTCCTTCCAGACCCAGCAGTCCTTCCGGACCCAGCAGTCCTTCCGGACCCAGCAGTCCATCCGGACCCAGCAGTCCATCCGGACCCAGCAGTCCATCCGGACCCAGCAGTCCATCCAGACCCAGCAGTCCATCCAGACCCAGCAGTCCATCCAGACCCAGCAGTCCATCCAGACCCAGCAGTCCATCCAGACCTAGCATAGCCAGCGCCGTCCAGTAGGCCGGGTCGACCCATCCCCCAGTGAGCCAGTTGTTTAGAGCAACCAACTGCGAGGCCAAATAATAACAATAAAAGTCTGCCGTATCCATCCCCCTGTCATAGGGAGGGGGAGTGATGGCCATTAACGAAGGCCACCAAGGGCGACCCCCAGCCCAGAGGAATGTGCCGACCTTCGAAGCCAGGGCCAGGAACCACCGCCGGGGAATAGGTTGGGGAAATTCGAAAAATTTTTTTTTTAAAACTGGGCAAGACCATCATTTTAAAAAGGATGTTCAATGCAGGCGGCCGCCCTTTTGTAGTCCCGCTTTAATCCGGTGAAGCAGAGGAGTCCGGTTAAGGCTCCAGGTCAAATCCAGAAAGCGGTAAACAAAGACACCTAAGTACTTAAAGGACAGGCGGCGCACCAGGAACGTGGGCTCCGAAGACCAACAATCTGCATCGCCAGCGATGGGCATCAACATGGATTTAGATTCATTCACCTGGAGGCCCAAAGTTTCACCAAACAATCACAAGATCTCCATGCAACAGGGCCCCGAAGCCAGTGGGTCACCCAGGAACACCAAAATGTCAATGGCGTAGAGTGCGATGCGCACCTCCGGCCACCGTCCCAGTACCACCTGAGCAGAGGGCTCAATCACCAGAGTGAATAAAAAGAGAGAAAGGGAGCAGCCCTGGCGGGTGCCCCTGCAGACCGGGCATGACGAGGACAGTGTACCGTTCACCCGGAGACCTGGGCGGTTGGTGGGCATAAAGAAGACCAACAAGTGCACGGAAATGGGGTCCAAACCCAGCCCTCCGCAACACTGCATCCAAGAAGGACCAGTCGACGGTATCAGCAGCCTTCTCAAAGTCCACGAATAGTAAGTTGGAGGGAGCCTGGAGGTGATGGGCCTGGGAAAGAGCATCCTGGACTCTCTGGATACAATGCAGAGTGCTCTGGTTGGGCAGAAAGCCACATTGGTCAGGATTAATCAAGTAGGACAGAGTGTGGGAAAGGCGATTAGCCGACACTTTAGCAAATACCTTGAAGTTGGCATTTAGAACAGAGATGGGCCGATACAAGGGGCAGCCGCTTTGGGAGCATGACTCTCATTGCCCTGTCCAACCCCATGGGGAATGCCCCTCTCTCAGCTGCTTTGGTGTAGAGTGCCAGAAGGTGGGGAAGGAGAAGAGACCGGAATCCATCAGGAAGCCATCCTGCCCCTGAGTCTTCCCAGGGGTCATGGCAGAAAGTGCCTCTCTGATCTCCAGCGTGATCGGCTGGTCTGAGTCCCTAGCCAAGGATGAGGGGATTGAAGGCGACATAATATCTGGCAGAATCGGGTGGATAATCTCCTGTGGGGGGCAGGGCATCCCCGCATATAAAGTGCAGTAGTAACCCGCAAAAACCTGGGCCACTGCATGGTCCACTAATGGAGGCGACCCTCGGCATCCTGAATCGAGGGCATCACTCTAGATGCAACACTCCTGGTAGCCAACCAGTATAAACGTTTTCCCAATGTGTCCCGATGTTCATAAACCCGCTGCGTCAATGCTCTCCAGCATTGCCTGGCTTCCTCCAGCGAAATTTGACAAAGGTGGGACCTTGCGCAGACTTGCTATTGGTCTAATTCAGGTGAGGGCCGCTGTTGCGTCTTACTCTGTAGGGCGAGACTCTGATAAACAGAAAGGACGTTGTAGTGCCGGCCCTCCAGCCTACCCTCAACGCCCATGCACCGGCCGTGAAAGTCAATGTGAGGCAGAGACTGCGATTGGGAGCCCCCAATGCAACAGGATGGCCAGCCCTCAAGAGCCTCGGGAGAACCCTGCGTGATGGACTCTATTGTAGCCAAAGCGCCTGAGAAGGGGGCAGTCCGTGCCCATAAGATGAGCCTTCTGAAGGAGAACCACTGCCAGCAGGAAGCGTTTCACATATCTAAGGACTGCTGACCTCTTGATACGATCCAGTCGACATTCAAGGGAGTATCTTAACCGGCATCAGGGCAGAGGCAGGGCAGAGGGGGCAAGACCCCCATTGTAGGACACTAAAAACAGGGGTGGTGGTGCCCCAGAAGGGGCGCCAATTGCAAAGTTCCAGGCTGTGAACAGCTGGTGCGGGATACAAGTGTCCCAGTGGTGTGTGGCCAAATGTACAACTACAAACTGAAAAACCAATAAACCACCCCAACCCCCCCCCCAATACCCCACCACCCCATACTTCTACCCCAGAAGCATCTGGTACCCTAACCCTAAACATGCTACATAGTAGCTAGTGTTGAGACCAAGAGCCTCAAGGCGGCCTCCCCTCCCGGATAGAATTCTGGTGCCTGACAGCGTGTATAGTTATATGCACACTTTGGGGTATGGCACGAGCAACATCTGCAAACCACCCTCCATACACATATGAGAAGGAGCAGCAGAGACAATACCACAACCATATGAGTACCAAGAACTGTCTCAATATGGACCTTAAGGCCCGTTGAGTCACTCAGGGAGGAGTACCCGAGTCACCACTTTGTGACCGAAAGAGGTCCGGTTAAGGCGTCGTTCTGTTCGCCACCTCGGGGTAATGCACTCTCCCGGTCTGAGCCAGGGGACCCGCGGCGGCCTCGAGGGTGTGAACGAGCCCAGCAGAATCGAGCTCGTCTCCTTCTAGGTTGTTTGGGAGGGTGACTGGGAGCAGTGTACCCCAGTTGGCGTGTACTCTCTTCAGGTCCTTATGCTCGTCCGAGCACTCTCCATTTCGTCACCCACTCCCATGCCTGGTCAGGAGTCTCAAAGAAATAAGTATTGGAGTTAAAGATAACTTTCAGTTTCACTGAAAACATAAGCATATACTGCAAGTTGAGGGAACAGAGCTTCTGTTTGTCCTCCTCGAAGGAACGCCTATGCTGTTGGACCACTCTCATATAATCAGGGAAAATCATGATCTTTGAGTTTTGGAAGCACAGAGTTCAGGATGCCCTCTGGCCTTCTGAAGAATTGTGTTGCGATGGTTTAGGATCCGTGCATTCAACGGGTGGGTGGGAGCCCCAGGTGGAGGGCAGATGGCCAGAGACCAGTAGCCCACTCCAGCATGAACCAGCGTGAGAGCTTGTCTGCAGGGACCCAAGACCTCAGCCATGTCTCCAGAGAGCATGCTACGACAGGGGCATAAAACTCCCTCGGGGAATCCAAGAAAGCGGAGGTTGTTCCAGCGGTGGCGATTTTTCATCGTCCTCTGCTCGTGCCTCCTGTGGCGCTATCATGGACAGTAACTTGGAAACTTGTAACTTGAGTGCGGCTAGGTCATCTTCTACCACAGAGACCTGGGTTTTGGCCTCAGTCACCCGAGAGGTGACATTCAGGAGATCCCTGGTTCTGTGTGAGTAGGGTGTCCCTTGTTTTTTTCATACACGGATTCCAGAGATCCTGGCACAGCAAAGATGCAGCCACCTGAACCTCACCTACCTTGCTCTCTTGGATCACCTTGAGTACGGTGGCATGGTCAGGCTGCGCAGGAGAGTGTTGCGCCTCAGAGGAGCATCATGGGCACCCGCGGCCGTCAATGATGGCACAGTGTATTGGCCCATCTTAGTTTGGGTGGACGTCAGAGGCGATGCCTTGCCTCACCCCATGGCAGCATATGCCCAGCGGTCCTAGGAGGTGATGAGGGGACTGAGGACAGGAGGTTGCTTCCTCTTCCAAGCCTGTGGCCCACTTACCTGGAGGCACCAAGAGCAGCCAGAGCGTTGATGTCCCCCAGGTCACAGGTCATGGATGGGAGGTTCGCCAGGCCAGAATACAACTCCGGCACGGCAAAAGTCTCAAGTTCCGGCTGTGAAGCCACCAAGGATCATTCTATAGCACCCAGTAGAGGATCCCTGCAGAAAGTTTGTCTTATAGCGGGCAAACCTGCACCAGCAGCCCCAGAGCTCGAGCTCTTGGGAGACCAATCCCCATAGGCAATCCACGCACACCAACCGGTGCCTGCCATGGCCAACAGGCCAGCCCTCAGTCTGTACGCTCCGTGTCGGAGCCCAGAGACATGCTCCTCCTAGTGGGCCCCAAACTTGGGCTTGGTGGGCGTGTGTCCCCCGTGGGGGTAGGAGGAAGGCCAACCACGCATCCAGCTGGCAGCAGGGGGAGGGCCGGGCCAGCATCAGGGGCCCCCAAAAGGTGTCAGCAAGTCTCTTGTGTCCCCTGCCCATGTAATCACTGGAATGGAAGGGGGCGGCCTCAAGCCACAGTCTCACAGCCCCCACAGTGGGCTGCCATCAGAATCCTGAAGGGCCACCTACGCTGCGACAGCAAGGCCCATGTGGTGCCAGAGCGCAATGAATCCTTCCGTTCACCGGCACCCGGATCTCTGCACGCCCCCTCCCAGCGGACACCAGTGGGGAGGGTTCTTAGCCGCTGGTCGCCCCCTAGTCCGGCCTCATGGCCCCACACCAGCATTGGGACTGGCTGCTCAGCATCAGGGCCGGATTACCTTCAGGGGTGAGCACCTTGCAAGGCCACAGTCAGCCGCACAGGCCCTCTATCACACTGTAGCCACAGGCCAGTCACCTGGGCTTCCTGGGTTGCCTTCTTTGGGGCTCCTGGTGGCTTTGTGGCTCTACTCCTCTTCTCTGTATGTGGGAGATGTGTAGTCGGCTGTCAGGCCATGGATGATTGGCGATTATCAGAGGGGGACCGGAAGCAAGGTTAAGTTGCAGCCGCCATCTTGACTGCTTTAACCACGCCCCCCATTCCTTTTATAAAAACAATAACACTGCTTGGGCAGTCTCTTATGTGTAATATGTGTACCACCTGAACTAGATGTTCTGTTACCAGATGACCCTCCAAGAGTAAGAGCCCCAAAGGGTTGTCCTCTCTACCCCCTGCAAGTCAAACCATTTTTGGAGCCATTGTCAACACAGATCCTTCTTTTGTGAAAGGCACTATGGGTATCATAAACAAGGCTGAAGGTATGGAATTCAGGGCTTGTGATCTGATGCTACTTGTGGGAAGCTTTCATACCACAAGCACTTAGGATGCAGGATTGGAGACGCTGGAATGGTGCTTGAAAAGGAGAAAGACCACAGGCTGTTCTCACTAATTTCATCATTGGATTAGCCAAGGTATGCCTAACTAGGAATTATTTCAAGTTTGATGAGCAATTCTGTCTTCATGTCAGCGGTACAGGGATGGGATGTCTATTTGCCACAGAGATTGCTAGTCTCTTTATGGAAATTATGAAGGGAAATTGATCTACAACAACAATTAATTCAGGACAAATGACTTTGGAAAAGGTATATCAATGTCATACCTATAACCTGGCTTGGAACTCAAGATAAATTATCTATCTTAAGATGACACTCATTTGGAGCAAAGAGATAATTTCTCTGGACATTAATCTAAGACATGGAATGGTTTACACAACACTCCTGTGGTATGCAGGGTCAGCTATCTAGCTGTGCCTTAGACACCTCAGCTGTATTCCATTCCACCTTTCTTCGAATGCTTGTGAATAAGTAAGGGTGAATATTCTAACTTAAACCGTATATGGGACCTGGAGATGGCTCGTGGATGGAGCCTTTTCATAAGGAGTAAGCCTATGCTTCCCTACTACTTTGTGTGACCAGTTTATTTGGTGCAAGACTGTACTCCACATTAGCAATGAGGATGGGGGCGATTGATGCGTGAGCTCTCTGAATCCACTGCTGAGGATTTCTGCTGAGGATGGGTCGACTGATGCGCGAGCTCTCTGAATCCACTGCTGAGGATGGGTCGACTGATGGGCGAGCTCTCTGAATCCACTGCTGAGGATTTCTGCTGAGGATGGGCTGACTAATGCATGAGCTGTCTGAATCCACTGTTGAGGATGGGGCTACTGATGGGTGAGCTCTCTGACTCCACTGCTGAAGATTTCTGCTGAGGATGGGCTGACTGATGCACGAGCTGTCTGAATCCACTGTTGAGGATGGGGCTACTGATGGGTGAGCTCTCTGAATCCACTGCTGAAGATTTCTGCTGAGGATGGGCTGACTGATGCACGAGCTGTCTGAATCCACTGCTGAGGATAGGGCAACTGATACACGAGCTGTCTGAATTCACTGCTGAGAATGGGGCAACTGATGCACGAGCTGTCTGAATCCACTGCTGAGGATGGGGCGACTGATGTGCGAGCTCTCTGAATACACTGCTGAGGAGGGTGCGACTGATGCATGAGCTGTCTGAATCCACTGCTGAGGATCGGGCGACTGATGCACGAGCTGTCTGAATCCACTGCTGAGGATAGGGCGACTGATGTGCAAACTGCATCCATGGCTGAGACAAACCATAGACATTTTGGTCCAGCTAGTGCCATCCTTCATGTGATGCAATAAATATTTTAAAATTTCTTTCTACTATATACATTGCATAATGCAAAGCATTACTTTACCACAGTTTTTTCTTTCAGTTGCAGGAGAGTCTGTTTTGAAACAGCCAAAATGGAAGAATGTTTTTGAAAACTATTTGAAGTATTTCCATAGGAAGAGCATTTTTTCATTTGCCAATAACTTTGGTGTCGTTTGACGAATCCTCGTGAAATTTTTAAAACTATTTTGCCGCTTGTAGGAAGCTGGCTCTGTATATACTACACCAAAGTGAGGTATAGTGTGCACAGAGTCCAGTGGATCCCCAAAGGTAGGCAGAGGTAAAGTTAGATAGCACCTCACTCTCTATTTGTGGTAGTGTGGGCGAGCAGTAAGGCAGTATCGGAGGACAGTGTTAAGCATTTGTGTACACACTCAGTCAGCAAATGAATTCACACACTCAAAAGACTGAACTTCAGACCAATTGTTTTTGTATAAAAATATTCTTTTAGTTGTTTTATTTCCTAGAACCAAGCAAGCCTGGCACAGGTAAGTGATACATACTTTGCAGTAAATATACAGTTGTATTACAGTTTAGATTGTAATGGTATATGCAGTTTGTTTTGACTTACAGTATTGTTTCTGAGAAATGCAATGCTTTGTAAATACAGTACATAGACTTGAATGGGCTTTTCAGTAAAATACCAGGTAAGTTACTTTTTAGATTACTTTTCTTACACAGTGTATTATACCTGGATACTACACTGGGACATTTCCTGTAAACAGGTAAGTAAAAGCGTTTTTGTTAAATAGTACAATTTTAAATAATTTCTTTAGGTTTTCAAACTCCACACTTAGAAACTTTTCCAAGAAAAACAGTCAATGTTATCCTATGGAAGAAAATAGTGTTATCGGTTTTAGGGTAAGTATTCGGTAGTGGGAGTTGAGGTTCTGGGGGTAGACTCAGGGGTCCCCCAGGGTCAAGGATGCACTCTCGTTACACCCTCAGCGGCACTAGGGCGGCCAGGTGCAGAGTGCTGAGGCCCAATCTTATCCAATGGGGAATAGGGGGCCTGCGGTTGGTGGCTGCTGACGAGCGGGCCACTTGGTTGTGGGAGCAAAGCTCCTGGACTTAAGCTCAGGGCAAATGGGGAAACAAAGTAGCACCAAAGGTGCACCCTCAGCGGCACTAGGGCGGCCGGGTGCACGGTGCTGTTTCAACATCAGGCGCCCTGTTGTTTGCAATGGGAACCTCCGGTTTGCAAAGGCACTGCAGGCTCGGAGACGAAGGTCTTCTGGGTGCGACCACCACTTCGAGAGGTAAGTTGGGAACTTGGGGGCTGGTTAGGCACCGTTGGTTTGGCCACCCAAGGCCGTGAGGTGTTGGGTGCAGGTGTGCCTTTTAGGGTCGGATCTTCTTACCAGCTCCTGGTCGCGGTTGGGGGACCTTCCGGATTTAGGCTGCAGGCGTCAGCTGGAGGTTTGAGGCAGGTCAGGGGTCACCGGATCTCGGGTTAGAATTACCGGGGGACCTCCTCGTGGTGTTTGCCCGCTCGGGCCGTAGACGGCGGGTGCAGAGTGGGGCGGATTTGTGGTGTTCGGCCGGAGCCAGAGGTTGGAGATGAACAAATCCGGTGTTCACGGGAGACACAGTCTTTGTGGTTGAAGGCAGGCAGGTCCTCCAGAGTTTTCGAGGTTGCTGGCTGCAGGACACACCAGGATTTTGCAGGAAGCTTGGCACCTCGTCCCAGGATGTGCATTGTTTCAGGCCCCCGAGAGCAGCAGGCTCTCGACCCAGGGGTCCAGAAACATGTCTGGTGGTGGCAGCTGAAAGCAGCCACTCAGCCTAGACACTAGTGGTAGGTTAGTTTTCAGGGGGCATCTCTAAGATGCCCTCGGTGTGCATTTTTCATTAAATCCTACACTGGCATCAGTGTGGGTTTAATGTGCCGAGAAGTTTGATACCAAACTTCTCAATCAATCAATCATGTGTTTGTTAAGCGCGACTACTCACCCGTGAAGGTCTCAAGGCGCTGGGGAGGAGAGGGGGGTGCAGGTTCCAGTCCATCAAGGAGGGGGGTCTGTCGAAGAACCAAGTTTTGAGGTTTCTTGTGAAGATGGGGAGTGATGTCTGTCTGAGGTGGAGCGGTAGGGCGTTCCAGGCTCTGGCCGCGAGGAAGGAGAAGGAGCGGCTTCCCGATCTGGTCTTTCTGGCACGGGGGACCACGGCATAGGAGAGCTGGGCTGATCGTAGGGTCCTTTGGGGTGCATGGAATTTGAGTAGGCTGTTCAGGTATGCTGGTCCAGTGTTGTGGAGGGCTTTGTGTGCGTGGGTGAGGATCTTGAAGGTGTTTCTAGTCTCGATGTGGAGCCAGTGGAGTGTGCGCAGGTGCTGGGAGATGTGGCAGTGTCTTGGCAGGTTGAGGACCAGTCTTGTGGCGGCGTTCTGGATGTTTTGTAGCTTGTGGGGGAGGTTTTTGTTTATTCCGGCGTAGAGTGCGTTGACGTAGTCGAGTCTGCTGGTGACGAGGGCGTGAGTGACGGTCTTTCTGTGCTCGAGGGGGATCCATTTGAAGGTCTTGCGTAGGAGGCGGAGGGTGTGGAAGCAGGAGGATGCGACGGAGTTGATCTGGTACACGAGCTGTGTTGATCTGGTACACGAGTCCATCTTGAGCTCAGAGTCCAGGATGATTCCAAGGTTGCGTGCGTGGTCCGTGGGGGTGGGTGGGCTTCCGAGGGCGGGGGGCCACCAGGTGTCATTCCAGGCGTCGGGGTGTGGGCCCATGAGGAGTACTTCTGTTTTGTCAGTGTTGAGTTGTAGGCAGCTGCTTTTCATCCATTTGGCGACGGCTTCCATGCCTTCTTGAAAGTTGTGTTTTGCTGCGTTGGGTTCGTTGGATAGGGAGAGGATGAGTTGGGTGTTGTCTGCGTATGAAACAATGTGGAGTCCGTGGGTTCTGACGATGGGGGCGAGCGGAGCCATGTAGACGTTGAAGAGCGTGGGGCTGAGGGAGGACCCCTGGGGTACTCCGCAGGTGATTGGTGTAGGGTCCGAGAGGAAAGGAGGGAGTCTGACCCGCTGCGTTCTGCCGGGGAGGAAAGAGTGGATCCAGTCGAGGGCCTTGTCCCGGATCCCTTCATCGTGGAGTCTGCATGTTAGGGTGCGGTGGGAGACTGTGTCGAAGGCCGCTGAGAGGTCGAGGAGGATGAGGGCTACTGTTTCGCCTCTGTCCAGGAGGGAGCGGATGTCGTCTGTTGCGGCGAGGAGGGCGGTTTCTGTGCTGTGGTTTTTTCTGAAGCCGGATTGGGAGGAGTCGAGGATGTTGTGCTCTTCGATGAAGGTGGCGAGTTGGTTGTTGATGGCTTTCTCAATGACTTTCGCTGGGAACGGGAGCAGGGAGATGGGTCTGTAGTTTTTGAGGTCGGTGGGGTCCGCCGAGGGCTTCTTCAGGAGGGGGTTGATCTTGGCGTGTTTACAGTCGTCGGGGAAGTAGGCGTTCGCCAGGGAGCGGTTGATGGTGTGGCGAAGCATGGGTGCGATGGTGTCGGCGGCTCTGTTGAAGATGTGGTGGGGGCAGGGGTCCATGGTGGCCCCGGAGTGGATTGACTTCATCGTCTTCAGTGTGTCTTCGGTGGTGAGGGCTGTCCAGCTGTTAATCGTTGGCTTCAGGGTGTCGGGGGTGACTGGTGAGGGTTCAGTGTATTGGTTGTCTTCGTCGAAGTTGTCGTAGATGTTCTTGATTTTGTGGTGGAAGAAGGTGCTGAGTTTGTTGCAGAGGTCTTGTGAGGGAGGAATGTCAGTAGACTCGCTGGTGGGTTGGGCGAACTCCTTGATGATGCTGAAGAGTTCTTTGCTGTTGTGTGCGTGTGTGGAGATTCTGTCTTCGATCGCTGTTTTTCTCGTATTTCTGATGAGTTGGTGGAGGGCGTTTGTGGCGGCTCAGAAGTAGTTGTGGGCTTCTGTGGATTTGGAGTTCCTCCAGGCCTTTTCGAGTCGGCGGCATGTGCGTCTGAACTCTCGGTGTTTGGTGGTAAACCATCTGGCTTTCTTGGCGTGTGTGTTGTTGTTCTTCTTGAGGGGGGCTATGGTGTTGGCGCTGTCGGAGATCCATCTGTGCAGAGTATGGGCTGCGGTGTTGGGGTCATCGTCTTCCGCGGTGGTTGGGGTGGAGTTGCCGAGTGAGGAGGTGAGTTGGTCGTCGGTGATTTTGGTCCAGTTTCTTCATGGGAGCAGGTGCTGGTGTCTGTGGATGGTGGGTGTTCTGAAGGTGAAGTGGATGCATCGATGGTCTGTCCACGGGAGTTCGGTGGTGTGGCTGAAAGTGATGGAGTTTCCTGTTGTGAAGAGGGGGTCGAGGGTGTGTCCTCAGTTTTCAGTGTAGCCATTATGGTGCTGTGGAGTTCGTAATGACAACCTCCCAGCACCATATACCCTTAATGGCAGCACTGCACTTACAATGTCTAAGAATGGACTTAGACACTGTAGGGGTACAGGGCTCATGCACCTGTACCCTCACCACTGGTATAGTGCACCCAGCTAGAGGGGTGACTGATCTATGCCAGGGCAGTGTGTTGTAGGCATGGCACACAGGAATGTGTGTCATGTCGACTCTTCACTTTGTTCTGCACAAAAAACACGCAGCCTGCAAAGGCAGTGTGTGAGTGTGAAGGTACAGGACCTCTAAGGGTGGCACAATAAGTGCTGCAGCCCTTAGAGGCCTTCTCTGGTCACAGTGCCCTGGGTACCTGTGGTACCATTTACCAGGACCTGACCTGTGGCCAGAGATGCCAATTGGGTTTAGGCTTCAATGCAGTTTTAGGGAAAGAACATAGGCCCTGGGTACCTGATTAGCAGGAGCCCAGGGCACACTCAGTCAAAGCACATCAACAATTCAGCAAAAAGTGGGGGCAACCATGCAGAGAGAGGGCACTTTCTCACACCGCTCACTTCAGCTGCTATCTTGAAAGTTCCGGGGGGATCTGTCAAGCGGGGGCTGTGAAAAAGGGGCGGGGTCCCACAACGTGTTTTCCCCATGTTAATTTCCATAGGAACCTTAGACACAGCTACAGCCTGAACTGCTGAACGGGATTACACCAAATTTGGCAGAAAGGTAGACAGTGGTCCATGAAAGTGCCTTTTTTTGTGATTTGGTGTAAATCCATTCAGTAGTTGTGGATTTATTAAAAGACATTTTCAATTGTGTATATATATCCGCGACCCCTCCCAGTCTCGTACTGAGATCTGATTGGCTGCCAACACTTCAAACCAGGAAGTGTTGGCAGGACGCAGCGGGTCAGACTCCCCCCTGTCCTCTCGGACCCCACACCTACCACCTGCAGAGTCCCCCAGGGCTCCTCTCTCAGCCTGACGCTCTTCAACGTCTACATGGCTCCACTTGCCCCCATCGTCAGAACCTACGGACTCAACATTGTGTCATACGCAGACGACACCCAGCTCATCCTCTCCCTATCCAACGAGCCCAACACCGCCAGACGCAACTTTCGAGAAGGCATGGAAGCCGTCGCCAAATGGATGAAAAACAGCTGCCTACAACTAAACACCAACAAAACAGAAGTACTCATCATGGGCCCAAACCCCGACGCCTGGAGCGACACCTGGTGGCCCCCCGCCCTCGGAAACCCGCCAACCCCCACAGACCACGCACGCAACCTGGGAATCATCCTGGACTCCGAGCTCAAAATGGACCGCCAGATCAACTCTGTCTCGTCTTCCTGCTTCCACACCCTCCGCCTCCTTCGTAAGACCTTCAAATGGATCCCCTCGAACACTGAAAGACCGTCACTCACGCCCTGGTCACCAGCAGACTCGACTACGGCAACGCACTCTACGCCGGAATAAACAAAAACCTCACCCGCAAGCTACAGAACATCCAGAACGCCGCCGCAAGACTGGTCCTCAACCTGCCAAAACACTGCCACATCTCCCAGCACCTGCGCACACTCCACTGGCTCCCCGTCGAGGCGAGAATCACCTTCAAGATGCTCACCCACGCACACAAGGCCCTCCACAGCACCGGACCAGCATACCTGAACAGCCGACTCAAATTCCACGCACCCCAAAGGACCCTACGATCAGCCCAGCTCTCCTACGCCGTGGTCCCCCGCACCAGAAAGACCAGATCGGGAGGCCGCTCCTTCTCCTTCCTCGCGGCCAAAGCATGGAACGCCCTTCCGCTCCACCTCAGACAGACAACATCACTCCCCATCTTCGCAAGAAACCTCAAAACCTGGCTCTTCGACAGACCCCCCTCCTTGATGGAATGGAACCTGCACCCCCCCCCCACCCCTAGCGCCTTGAGACCCTTACGGGTGAGTAGTCGCGCTTTAACAAACCCCTGATTGATTGATTGATTGATTGATTGGCAGCCATCTTGGGACTCATCTTGACCCGAGTCCCACCAAAAATGTAAAAACAAAAAAGAGAAGGGGGCAGGGTAGGAATACTCTGACCTCCTTGGCCTCTTGGTCCCCCAGGGCAAAAAAAAAAGTTTTGGGAAAAAACATTTCGGCGGGAGCTCACTGTCCCATTGGACAATGTGTGACAGACTCTAGTAACTTCCCCTCTTGGGGACGCTGACACCCCCCACCCCCTCCCCCCTCTGGGCCGACCAGTGCTTTTACTCAGAAATGAGAAGGTGCTTTACTTCTGACACACAACACAACACTGTGCATGAATAGCGGGCTCGTCCCTTGGTGCATAGTTGTCAGGGTGACACTCGCTGTGGACGGGGAGAAAGCCCGGCTGCTCTGTTAGGAAAGGTGTCAAATGGGTCAGTGGATGTCCGGGGGCTCTGATGGTTTGTCTCCTTTGGGGCCTGTGGACCATTCTCAAGCTCTTGCGGCTAGGTCAGCAGGTCAGTCTCAGGAGTGCCCCACCCCACCTTTAGGTGTTGTACCCGTGGCACTGTAGGGCGCTGTCCTTGTTTGGTTGGCAGGCTTGGCATGTGTGTGCCCTAGGGAGGCAGGGGCAGGGCAGCTCCGAGGTGTCTCTGGTGTGTGCCAAGTACCGTGGCCAGCTCGAGCACCGGCCGTGAAGAGGCTGTGCTCAGGGTGTGTCGGTGAGGTCCAGGGCATCTAATGTGCATCTTACACGGGCTGAATACAAAGCAAGGAGCCCACCCTGGGTCACGGTGGTGAATGAGAGTCTGGGGCTGCATCCCGTAGGTAAGTCTTTAGGTTATGCATCCCCGTAGGTCAGTGTTTTAGTGAGTGTGTCCCATAGGCCAGTCTTTAGTGAGTGCATCCTGGATGTCAATCTTTACTTAGTGTGTCCCGTAGGCCAGTCTTTATTGAGTGTGACCTGTAGGCCAGTCTTTAGTAAGTGTGTCCCATAGGTTAGTGTTTAGTGAGTTTTCCCCTTAGGCCAGTCTTTAGTGAGTGCTTCCCGTAGACTATTTTTTAGTGCATCCTGGAGGTCAGTCTTTTGCTTGTGCATCCCGTAGGTCAGTGTTTAGTGAGTGTGTCCCATAGGCCAGTCTGTAGTGACTGCTTCCCAAGGGCCAGTCTTTAGTGCATCCTGGAGGTCAGTCTTTTGCTTGTGCATCCCGTAGGTCAGTGTTTAGTGAGTGTGTCCTGTAGGCCAGTCTTTAGTGAGTATGTCCAGTAGGCCAGTCTTTAGTGAGTGTGTCCTGTAGGCCAGTCTTTAGTAAGTGTGTCCCGTAGGTTAGTATTTAGTGAGTTTTCCCCGTAGGCCAGTCTTTAGTGAGTGCTTCCCGTAGACTAGTCTTTAGTGCATCCTGGAGGTCAGTCTTTTGCTTGTGCATCCCATAGGTCAGTGTTAGGTGAGTGTGTCCTGTAGGCCAGTCGTTAGTGAGTGTGTCCTGTTGACCAGTCTTTAGTAAGTGTGTCCCATAAGTTGATGTTTAGTGAGTTTTTCCCGTAAGCCAGTTTTTAGTGAGTGCTTCTTGTAGACCAGCCTTTAGTGCATCCTGGAAGTTAATCTTTTGCTTGTGCATCCCATAGGTCAGTGTTTCGTGAGTGAGTCCCATAGGCCAGTCTTTAGCGAGTGCGTTCCATAGGTTAGTATTTAGTGAGTGTGTCCCATAGGCCAGTCTTTAGTGAGTGCTTCCCGTAGACTAGTCTTTAATTTAATGCATCCTGGAGGTCAGTCTTTTGCTTCTGCATCCTGTAGGTCAGTCTTTAGCGAGTGTGTCCCGTAGGCCATTCTTTAGTGAGTGTGTCCTGTAGGTCAGTCTTTAGCGAGTGTGTCCCGTAGGCCAGTCTTTAGCGAGTGTGTCCTGTAGGTTAGTGTTTAGTGAGTTTTCCCCATAGGCCAGTCTTTAGTAAGTGGGTCCCTTAGGTTAGTATTTAGTGAGTTTTCACCGTAGGCCAGTCTTTAGTGAGTGCTTCCCGTAGACTAGTCTTTAGTGCATCCTGAAGGTCAGTCTTTTGCTTGTGCATCCTGTAGGTCAGTCTTTAGCGAGTGTGTCCCGTAGGCCAGTCTTTAGTGAATGCGTCCCGTAAGTCAGTGTTTAGTGAGTTTGTCCCATAGGCCAGTCTTTATTGAGTGCATCACATAGGTCAGGGTTTAATGAATGCGTCCTGTAGGCCAGTGTTTAGTGAGTGCTTCCCGTAGACCAGTCTTTAGTGCATCCTGAAGGTCAGTCTTTTGCTCGTGTTTCCCGTAGGTCAGTGTTTATTAAGTGTGTCCCGTAGGCCAGTCTTTACTTAATGTGTCCCATAGGCCAGTCTTTACTTAATGTGTCCCATAGGCCAGTCTTTACTTAATGTGTCACTTAGGTCAGTCTTTATTTAGTGTGTCCTGTAGGCCAGTCTTTAGTGTGTGTGTGTGTCTCGTAGGCCAGTCTTTAGGGAGTGCGTCCCATAGGTCAGGGTTTAGTGAGTATGTCCCGTAGACCAGTCTTTAGTGAGTGCTTCCCGTTGACCAGTCTTTAGTGCATTTCGGAGGTCAGTCTTTTGCTTGTGCATCCTGTAGGTCAGTGTTTAGTAAGTGCGTCCCGTATGTCAGTGTTAAGTGAGTTTTCCCCATAGGCCAGTCTTTAGTGAGTGCTTCCCGTAGACCAGTCTTTAGTGCATCCTGGAGGTCAGTCTTTTGCTCGTGCCTTCTGTAGGTCAGTATTTAGTGAGTGTGTTCCATAGACCAGTCTTTATTTAGTGAGTCCCGTAGGCCAGTCTTTAGCAAGTGCGTCCCGTAGGTCAGTGTTTAGTGAGTATGTCCCTCAGGCCAGTCTTTAGGGAGTGCTTTCCGTAGACCAGTCTTTAGTGCATCCTGGAGGTCAGTCTTTTGCTTGTGCCTTCTGTAAGTCAGTGTTTAGGGAGTGTGTCCGATAGACCAGTCTTTAAAGAGTGCGTCCCATAGGTCAGTGTTTAGTGAGTGTCCTGTATGCCAGTCTTTCGTGCATCCTGGAGGTCAGTCTTGGTGTGCTGTATCTTCCTGCTTCTATGAGGCCTCTAAGACCCCCAGAGCACCCCC
This sequence comes from Calotriton arnoldi, assembly GCA_963921515.1. Lineage (NCBI taxonomy): Eukaryota > Metazoa > Chordata > Amphibia > Caudata > Salamandridae > Calotriton > Calotriton arnoldi. The sequence continues at coordinate 451,986 of CAWUFW010011225.1, read as the reverse complement.
AGTCCTTCGGCAATTGTCAGAGAACTCCATTGGAGTGGAGAAACTGCTCCCCAGTGGTCCGCAGGCACCGAACCTGCAGAGTTCGGCTTACCGACTTGCCGCTCCCCAGCGATGCTGATGCTGCAACCAAACTATTAGCGGTACACCAGTTTCGGAGGGTCAGATCTGTAACCCCACCATGTGAGAGGACACCAGGACCTACCAAAGCCGTGCCATAGCAATACCCGAAGTACCAGACCACCAGCAACCGACACTGAGACAAAGAGTCCAATCCGGTCTCCAACTGTCCAGGAAGCAAGCATCCATCAAGGGACGTCGAGACCTCTCAGACCTACTCCGTGAGTGGCCCAGCTGTCGCGTAATCGTTTCTGCAACCTACCTGCCTGGAAGACCATCTTGACGCACAGAGCCCGGCTGACCTACCTACTCTGCACCCGGCCTGGGTACCGACAAACCAGTTGTTCTCCCATGGTCCGGAGGCCCTTGTGACCCGAGGCCTTCATTCGGAGTCCCCCGGTCTTACCTGTAAGTCCCCTTGTGCAGCATGTTTGGAGGTCGCCCCCTTCTCCGTAGCGTGCCTGCTACCAACGACCTCAGCACACTGCTCCCAGCTGAATCCTGGATGTTCCAGACAATCTGCTGGTAGAACATTAGAACTGGCCTTGCTACTCTCCTAATTCCCGAGGTGAAGCCTGAGAATCAACTATATGACATTCTATAAATTTTTCTATTATTCTCCATAGACTTCTATTGTTCTTAAATCTGAGTCTCACTGGACTCTCTGCACGGTGTACTTCGTTTAAGTACACTGTATGGAGAGCGAGCTTCCTACACCAGTCTTTAGTGAGTGTGTCCCGTAGGCCAGTCTTTAGTGAGTGCATCCCGAAGAACAGTGTTTAGTCGGTGTGTCCCGTGGGCCCGTCTTTAGTGCGCTATATAAAACTCTAAAAAAAAAAAAATTACTTTTTAAAATAGCAGGTTTGAAGAAAACAGGTTTTGAAGCATTTCACAGTAGTATTAACCTAGGAGGAAAACATACGCTGCATATGGTCACTTAACAATGACTTACGGAACCCTTCCCCAGGACTTAAGGTGAGTATGGGGCAAGGTCCGAGGCAGCACCAGCAGGTCACCTCGGGAGGCACGGGGCGTCCAGGTGCACAGGTGTGTTTTCAGCGTCGCGTGATTTTGATGCTTTAAATCGTAATTGAAGCACTTCGCAGTAATGTTCACCTCTGGAGGAAAAACATGTATTGTATTCGGGCACTCAACAACGATGTACAGGACCAATCTTCTGGAATTAAGGGGAGTATGGGGCAAGGTTCAAGGCAACGCCAACAGTTCACTTAAGGCAGCTCTGGGGCGGACAGGTGCAGGGTGCCCCATTCAAGTCTATGAAGATCGGTCCGTCGAGTGAGAGGCAACAAGCTCAGACTGGAGGACCAGTCGGCCTGAACCAACAAGGGTGCTCAGGCCTCCTGATGCTTCGGGCTGTGCGGACATCTTCGGTTTTCTTCTCCATGGGTGACGGGTGCAGAGGTGTCCTTAGGCGTCGGGTTTTCGTCACCCGGAGCATTCGTGGTAGAGGGGGCCAGTGAACAGAGACTGCAGGTGGCGTCGGGGAGTCCACAGTGGGCAAGTCCAAGGTGGACTTTGTCTCTGGAGGACTGGGAGACCACGCTTGCACCGTTGTCTCACTGCAGCTCGGGCTAGGAAGCCCGGTGCAGTGGTGCTTTGCAGCATTGTGTTTTTGTGGTTCTGGAGTCTCACAGCCTTCTTTTGGGTGCCTGAAGGATGCAGGGAAGCAGCTCCGCTGCTCCACGGGAGTCCCTGGTTCTTTGTTGAAGGCAGGCAGGCGTCCCAGGTTTTGGAGGCACAGCAGCTGCAGGACGAGATGACTCTTGGTCCACTTCGACCGGAACAGCAGACAGGCCGGCAGGGCTGGTGCCAGGTCAGACGCTTCTACCTTAGTCTTTGCTTTTGCAGCTCTTAAGTGTCCTCCTTCTTCATAGTGTTGTGTAGTTCCTATAAAAATACTATACAGGATCTGCGCGTTCGGGCAGCATACACTGTAGGATTGGTGTCAGACTGATTCCGAACACCCCCACCGGGTATGTTGGCCTATTGTACCAACTAGCTCACAGTGCCACTAGAATCTCCTCTTACCAAGGAGAGAATAGTTCTTGGCAACCCTCGAACATGACAACCCTGATATCCCTCAGGACCGTGGAAACAATATACTAATTTTCGCTCAGAAACTCGTGCTTACTTAGTCTGTCTCAGAGACATACACAGAATAAACAGGCTGGGCGTTTTCAATAAGTATTTATTGAACAGTTGTTATTCTGGTGTAGAACAGATGAGCTGCAACAACCGTTAGACAGTATAAGATATAAATGATTAGTAGTACTAAAAGGTAAAGGGATGGTATAGCTCTACCATCTTACAATAATCATGAATACATACGAGTATATAAAACACATGATAAACAGATGCGTACTCCTACGATGCCTCCCTAACTAGATATACCTAAGGGTACCTAGCATGTGTGTAGGTGTTAAGCCAAGAATCCCTCTAGGATAAAGTCAACCCCATTACCTGGAGTGAGAGACGGTGGGACCCCGTCCTGGTCTCGAGTTGGACACCCCGCGAGGGATGTTAGACCACTGCGAGCTGGAGTGTCTGCATGCAGGAACCTCAGCGTCTCCGGTCAGCGTGTCGGCCGGGAAGTCTCGGTCTCCTCTGCTCTATCTTAGCAAGATGTGATGTATATATACCCATAGGTCTGCCCAGGTGTCCTACCTTGCTGTATTACTGTGTCGGCCTAAGGATGATGTCGGGCATGAACTTTATACATAGATATTATACAAGAGATGGTCGTCCTGCTGTTCTTTCAAGAATTTTCATGCATAATGTATGAGGTTTCGAACTAGGGAAAACCCGCGTTCTGAATGCAGTGTCGTATCTAGGTAAAAGGTCAGTCCCTCTAAACCATTATAAGTGTAATGTAGGGAAGAATATAGGTGAAGGGTAATGAAGTTACCGGGGCCTATATTATGGTACCTATATGGAATATAACACCCACTCCTCTTCCGAATGGACGACATAGTTAAATTCTAAACGTACTACTAGGCTGACTAGATACTTGTACGCAAATAGTTAAAAAACGTAAAAAAAAACCTTTAAAAAAATGTAAAAAGGAAATTGTCACTTAAGACATAGCCCTAATGTGTCCGAAGGTATAGTTCGAACTACTATAAGCATTTGAAAGGCATGCATGCCCAAAAGAATGTTCAATTTTGTTATGGAGTTCCACTTTTTCAGTTTGTTTCTCAAAATAAAAAGGTCGAATTTCTCCCAGCACACGACGGGCCAAATGAGTCAAATGTTTGTGTCCTGGCTGGTAGACGCAACATTCTCGTTGCCTGCCTCCACAGACGATGGTCCCTGTACCACCTCGCAGATTATGTCAATTGAGCACAGATGATCTTTTGTACTGTCCACAACCGATGCTGGGGCAGCCTGTGCACCATCCAAGGCCTGGGTGTCAGAGGAGGAGCCGATGTCCATACCAACAGGAGCCGATACTACCTTTGGTGGCTCTAGGAATGCCGCCATCAACATCGGAATACGCTGGGGACACTGCAGAACATGGGCTGTTATCGGGTTCAGTAAAGCATCTACGTCCGGTTGCGCACATGATGGGAATGTCAGACAGAGATCTAACACGCATTCTTCTCCACAAAACAGGCATCGGAGGACAGGTAAGATGCAGTCCATCCAGACTGGTCTAAATGACAAGAACCAAGATGCAGTTCTCTTAGGCGTGGTGTGCCTAGATGTTGTACCATGCGATCACGGTATTTTCGCTCCAGGAGTACTGTTTCCATCTCCTTGGTGACTGGGACATCCATTGCGTAGCAGAAAAATAACAATCAGGATACCTGCTATTAGAAACAGGATCAGAGGCAGCCCTCCAAATATGCTTCCAAATACGGAGTGTATAAAGTTTGGTATAACTCCGAGGACCGTCTGAAAGGTGCTTAATAGTCCAGATCCTATGGTCTGAAATAGGTGGACGATGCCTGTCGTATCAGACATGTTAAAGATACGATTTACCATTTCTGCGAAATGGAAGGGGCAGTTTGTACGTATGAGTGCCTGTATCTCTGCCGAAGACCTTGCGATCTGGAGATCAAAAGTCTCTCGAGCGGAGTTTAAGGGAACGGATTTCTGTAAAAGCATGGCTTTCATTCTGCTCAAAGCATCAAACCGTATTAATAAAACATTTAGTGAAGCCATAATGGCGTCTCCCTGACTGTATGTGTTGGTGGAAACAATACTTGCATACAGCAAGTAACCCTGGAGCTCACGGTTACCAGATATGCGATGCACGGAAGCATCCCACAACAGCCTTGATCGTTCAGCATCAAGTAACTCCCATTCGAAAGCAGCCTGAACACTGGAGTGATCACGGCAGCTGGGGTACCCCTCAAGTGACAGGATACGTTTGCTACTGAACCGTTACAGGCCCCATGAAGCATTATATTTTGGCATGTGAGTGATCCACATAGAGTATTCTCGCAGTTTGTTCCGCTTAAAAACACTTCTTTTTCCCCACTCTGGCATCGAAATCTGTACGGTAATTCCCAAGATTCCTTGATGAATTCCCTACCCATTTCCTCATATCTGCCTGCCTGCATTTGTGCAAGGCAGTATGGGAATTGGAAAGTAGTGACTGGAAGAGTTATGTGGCCATGGATTAACCATTCTGTGGACGGTGACTCTGCCACTGTAAATGCTAATCTGTCCAGTTTTTCAATACGCAGCATTGTATACTTTGCTCCCCTTTGTGCCATCTCTATCTGTTTTTCCGTTAGATTGTATGAAGAAAACAGAGACGTGCTGTTTATGAAACGCCAAGGCACATAGCCTGCGCGCAAAGATTGCAGCGTCCAGCTGAATAAGATAATGGAACGCAATTGTGATTGCCCGTGTTGTAATATGGACAGATCCTGTTCTAGTACATCAATAGCAGAAGATACAATGTTGCCCAGTGAATATATCCTGGAGGTTAGTGTCATTAACCCATTGTCGACCACTGCTAGAGCTTTCTTTAGGTTTATACAATCTATTTCTCTCAATCTTTCAGCGGCCTCTTGTTGTGATATTTTCAAAATCTCATTATAGACAGCATAATAGAAACGTTTTTCACGTGGCTTCCTAGGACCTAATAAAAAAACCCGTAGGTCCACATCCTCTGTAAGTAAGGATAAGTGTTGTTTCACATGTGTAAGTGTTGAGGTCTTTAGCCAATCGAGGCATAACTTCCCAACACTGTATGATGTCACTACTCCTGGGTGTTCTCTCTGTACATAGCGTGGATCTGGCCTGTTGATAATAAACCCTCTGGTTTTGCCCATGAATCTTTCCTGACATCTATTGGTGTCTGTAGGCCTCAATCAACTTCCAATTGGGGTCTGATCTATTGTATTGCATGATTTCATCTAGCGTAATCCCTTCTTGTGATGTTATGTTACCCTTAGTGTGTGATGTGAGGGCATCCGAGGTGTATTCAAATCTTTGTTCTTGGCTAGTCCAAGACAGGACGTTTGTTGCACCGTTTCATTCAAAAACATGATTTGTTGAGGGATGAGGCATGCTCTAAATAGTGCCTCTGTTCCCTGGACCTGCCAGTCTCTAGTACCCCAGACAGATTTTAAGTCTATAGTGTCTTTCCATAAGTCGAAACCTTGTTCAGACAACTGGGCAATAAAAGAAGCAGAATAAATCTGTTTGGTGTTTGTCAACATATTTTTCTGTGCTGGTGTTGGTGCAACCTTATCAATCAATCAATCAATCAGGGAATTGTAAGCACACTACTCACCCGTGAGGGTCTCAAGGCGCTGAGGGGGGAGGAGGGGGAGGTCCGCAGATCTGTTTAGCCGAAGAGCCAGGTCTTGAGGGTCTTCCTGAAGGTGTTCAGGGAGGGGGCGCGTCTGATGTCTGCCGGTAGCTCGTTCCAGGTCTTGGCTGCAATGTGAGAGAAGGATCTTCCGCCTGCTCTGGCTCTGTGGATGCGCAGGGTTTCGGCCAGTGCGAGGTTGGAAGATCGGAGGTTTCTTTTGAGTACGTGGAAGTTGATTCTGTCGTTGAGGTATTTGGGTCCGTTGTTGTGTAGGCATTTGTAGGCGTGAGTGAGGATTTTGAAAGTGGCTCTTTTCTCCACGGGGAGCCAGTGGAGACTTCGTAGGTGTTGGCTGATGTGTTCGTGTCGGGGGATGCCAAGGACGAGTCTGGCGGCGGTGTTCTGTACTGTCTGGAGTCTGCGGAGTAGGGACTTGTTGATGCCGGCGTAGAGTGCGTTTCCATAGTCCAGCCTGCTGGTGATGAGTGTGTGGGTGACTGTCTTTCTTGATTCATGTGGGATCCATTTGAAGGTCTTTCGGAGGATTCGGAGTGTGTTGAAGCAGCTGGAGGTGACGGCATTGATCTGTCGGTTCATGGTGAGTGATGAGTCGAGTACGATGCCGAGGTTCTTGGCGTGGTCTGTGGGGGTAGGTGGGCTTCCGAGGGCAGTCGGCCACCAGGTGTGGTCCCATGCCGAGGGGGTGTTTACAAGGACGAGGACTTCTGTCTTCTCGGCGTTGAGTTTCAGGCAGCTGTTGGTCATCCAGACTGCGACGTCTTGTATTCCTTTCTGGAAGTAGAGTTTGGCGGTGGTGGGGTCTTTGGTGAGGGAGAGTATGAGCTGGGTATCGTTGGCGTAGGATACGATGTTGAGGCCGTGTTATCGGACGATGGCAGCGAGGGCGGCCATATAGATGTTGAAAAGGGTCGGGCTCAGAGACGACCCTTGTGGGACTCCGCAAGTGATCTTCGTGGGATCGGAGAGGAAGGGTGGCAGTCTGACCCTCTGGCTTCTTCCGGTGAGGAATGATCGGATCCATTCCAGGGCTGTTCCCTGTATGCCGGCATCGTGTAGTCTGGCGACTAGTGTGCAGTGGGAGACGGTGTCAAAGGCTGCTGATAGGTCGAGTAGGATGAGTGCTGCGGAGTGGCCCTGGTCCAGGAGGGTGCGGATGTCGTCTGTGGCAGCGAGTAGGGCGGTCTCTGTGCTGTGGTTGCTTCGGAATCCGGATTGGGAGGGGTCGAGGATGGCGTTCTCTTCGATGAATTGTGTCAGTTCCCTGTTGACTGTTTTCTCTGCAACTTTGGCTGCGAAGGGGAGGAGCGAGATGGGTCGGTAGTTCTTTAGGTCGTTGGGGTCCGCTGTGGGCTTCTTGAGCAAGGGCCTGACTTCTGCGCATTTCCAATCGTCTGAGAAGGTGCCTGCTTTGAAGGTGGTGTTGATGGTGCGTTGTAGTTCGGGTGCGATGGCGGCTGTGGCTCTGTGGGAGATGTGGGGAGGGCATGGGTCGGTGGGGGCCCCCGAGTGGATGCCTTTCATGGTCGAGGCGGTGTCTTCGGTAGTGATCGGTGTCCAGTTGGAGATGGTATGCCGGCTGGTGTCTCTAGGGGGGGTGGGTCCGGCTGTGGCGTCTGGTGGGTGGTCAATGAAGTCGTCGTAGAGGTTTTTGATTTTGAGGTGGAAGTAGGTTCCAAGTTTGTTGCAGAGGTCTTGGGATGGGGTGATGTCCGTGGCCTCGCTGCGTGGGTTGTTGAATTCCCGAATGACACTGAAGAGTTCCTTGGAGTTGGTCGAGTTGGAGAGGATTTTGTTGTGGATAAAATTCCTCTTGGTGGTTCTGATTTGGTTGTGGTAGTCCGTCATGGCGTCCTTGTATGTGGAGTAGCTTTCGGCTGTTTTGGTGTTTTTCCAGTTCTTCTCCAGGCATCTGCAGGTGCGCCTGAGATTTTGGAGATCGGTGGTGAACCAGGCGACTTTGCTGGGTCGCTGCTTGCCGGGGTGGCGAAGCGGGCGAGCTCGTCTGCGCAGTTGTAGATCCAGGTGTGGAGTTCTCTGGCGGCGCTGTTTGTGTCGGATGCCCAGGTGCGGTCGTCTCGGGTGAGGTTGGAGTGGAGTTGCTCGTCGGTAACCTTGCTCCAGTTCCTTCGTGGTGGGCGTGGGGCAGGTTTGGGTGCCTTGGGTTTGTTGACTGTGAAGTGTACGCAGTGGTGGTCGGTCCATGGTGGTTGCGCTGTATGGCTGAAGTGGACGTTGTTTCCTGCGGTGAAGATGGGGTCGAGGGTGTGTCCTGCTCTGTGGGTTGGTGTGGTGATGAGTTGTTTAAGTCCGATGTCGGCGAGGTTGTCACGGAGGGTGGTGGTGTGGTGGTCATTGGGGGTTGTCGAGGTGGAAGTTCAGTTCTCCGGTGAGTATGTAGTTCATAGAGGCAATGGTGTGGGGTGCGGTGAAATCTGTGATGGTGGTGGCGAAGGGTGTCCGGGGGCCAGGTGGCCTGTTGACGAGGGTCCCTTGGAGTGTGGTGTTGGGGCTAGTCTGGATCTGGAAATGCAGGTGTTCGGCGGCGAGGAAGGTTTCGCTGGAGGTGGTGAGGCGGAGGGTGTTCTTGTGGGCGATGGCGAGGCCTCCTTCTGGGTGGTTTGGGCGGTCCTTACTCTGGATCTTGTATCCTTCCGGGATTGCGTTGTTGATGTCGGGGCCGGAGGAGGCGTTGGTCCATGTTTCTGTGAAGAAGGCGATCCAAAGATCCACTTGGATCCAAAGAAAACGTATCAAAGTCTATGAAATAGCCAGATGCAGTTCAGTCAATTTTTGGTAGTTCCGCAGGGCCTGTGAAAACTGTAGCTTGCTCTTGCTGAGGCATGTTGATGTAGACATCTGTGTTTGTCGAATAGAAATTTGTCTTTCATTGTTGTTTTGAATTTGAACTTCAGGTTCAAGAGGAACGAGTTCCATAGTATTGTTGCATAGTCCATCATTCCGTGCAGGGGACTCTTCGAACGTGATGATTCTTTCTGTTTGAACTTCTTGTATAGTAGCGAGAGGAGGGCGTCTGCTACTTCGGAGCCCACAAGGCCTACTACTCGGTATCGGCCACATAATGTGGTTTGATTAGGTCGATTGAGACAAATCTTTTCTCCTTTTTTCCGGCAAGGGGCGGTAGAAGTACAGTCCTTGTTCCTTCAATTGCTAGGACCGGCACAGGCTTTCTGTATGATGGCCCAAATTCTTTCTTGTCTGCTATTTCCTCTCTGACCAGATCCCGGACTTTTGGGATCCAGACAGGTCTTGCCGTGACTGACTTGACTTCCCCAGTGGCGGTCCTTTTTACTCGGACATTACTTTGTAGTGCCCGGGTTTCATTTAGATCCTGTAAAACAGCCAAACGACTATGGATGTCAAAAGGTTTTTCATCCGCCATTGTGCCTTCACAATCAAGATCAGGTACCCACATTCCCGTCCCAAATTGATCCTCATAAGGAGTGACCCCCCCCCCAGAGAACTTCTTGGCATGTTGTTCAATGCTCGTTGAACTCCATACAAATGTTTTACCCAACTTTCTCCCGTGCCTAATACTCTAGCTGTTAAAGATTGCTTTAAGTCCCGGTTTTTCCTTTCCACTACCGAATTTCCCTCAGGATGGTACGGAGAGGAGTACCGCAATGCTACACCCAATCCTCCCATGGCATCCTTGTAAGCCCTAGAGCTAAATGCGGGGCCACGGTCAAAATGTAATGTGCCAATTGCGTATGTCCCTATAAAGACTCGCAAATCTTTTATAACAGTTCGAGCGTCAGCCGAGCGCTGGGGCCACACCCATAGGAATCTAGAGCAGGAATCCACAGCAACCATGATATATCTGTAAGCCCCATCACTTTGTAAGGGGCCGCAGTGGTCCAGATAAACACACACGAGTGGTTTGTCTGAAATTAATAAAGGTGTCTATGCTGGACGCGTTACGGTGGAGCCTTTCATCTGCTGGCAGATGTCGCATTTCAAGACATAGTCTTTAGTTTGCTTAGTTAATCTTGGTCACCAGTACCGTTGTTTCAGTAAGGAAACAGTTGCCGTAACTCCAGCGTGTGCAGAGCCTATACCCTCGTGTGCCGCTAGAATTAAACCTAACCTGCGATCCATGTTTGGCATTACTCTATCCCCCACTCCAGCAATCTGAGCAAATGGAACGTTATTGGCATCTAACTTGTAGGAGTACTTGAGTGGAAACCTTTTCGGTAGTGCCGTTTTATTGCGTGTAGAGACAAGGCCCTGGAATGGGCCACCTCCTTCCTCACCGGCAGAACCCAGAGAGTCCGCCTCCCACCATTCCGATCCGAAGCCTCCGAGATCATCTGCGGCGTACCCCAGGGATCGTCCCTCAACCCAACACTGTTCAACATCTACATGGCCCCGCTCGCACGCATCGCCAGACAGCACGACCTCAACATAATCTCCTACGCCGACGACACTCAACTGATCCTCTCCCTCACCAAGGACCCCCTCGCCGCCAAAGCCAATCTCCATGAAGGAATGAAGGCCATCGCCGATTGGATGAAGATCAGCTGACTAAAACTGAACACGGAGAAGACAGAGGTCCTCATCCTCGGCTCCAACCCCTCAGCCTGGGACGACTCCTGGTGGCCAACGACGCTGGGAGCAGCCCCGACACCCACCGACCACGCACGCAACCTGGGAGTCATCCTCGACTCAACGCTCTCCATGGCCAGGCAAGTCAATGCAGTCTCATCCTCCTGCTTCAACACCCTCCGCATGCTTCGCAAGATCTACAGGTGGATCCCGACAGACACAAGAAGAACAGTCACCCAGGCCCTCGTCAGTAGCAGACTGGACTATGGGAACGCCCTCTACGCGAGAGCCCCGGCCAAGCTCATCAAGCGACTGCAACGCATACAAAACGCCTCCGCATGCCTGATCCTCGATGTACCACGCCACAGCCACATCACCCCCACCTGAGGAATCTGCACTGGCTCCCCGTCGACAGGAGAATCTCCTTCAAACTCCTCATCCACGCACACAAGGCACTCCACAAGACTGGCCCAGCCTACCTCAACAGACGACTCCTCTTCTACGTCCCCAACCGCCAACTCTGCTCCGCCGACCTCTCCCTCGCCACCGTCCCTCGCATTCGAAGAACCACCACCGGCGGCAGATCCTTCTCCCACCTCGCTGCCAAGACCTGGAACACCCTTCCACTAAGCCTACGACAGACCCAAGACCTGCTGACCTTCAGGAGGCTACTCAAGACCTGGTTGTTCGACCAGTAGCAGCACCCCCCCCTTTTTTCTCCCCAGCGCCTTGAGACCCTCGCGGGTAAGTAGCGCGCTTTACAAATTCTGTGATTGATTGATTGATTGATTGAATTGCAACCATAATCTCACCGTCTATTCTCGTTTTTGAATGAGTGATTGCAGCTACAGAAGCCGTGCGTACAGCCCCTTCGCAGCTTCATCAGCCAATGAATTCCCTTCAATGTGAACGCCATCACGTTGATGACTCAGTGTATGTATCATGTGAGTCCTTGGTAGTTCATTTTTCAACTTCACTACCTGTTCCCATAGCGTTTTGTGCTTAATTGTGCCACCTTTTGCATCTTTGAACCCGTTCTGTCCCCAGTGGTGTAAATACTCATTATATGACTGTACACAGTAAAATGAATCACACACAATTAGTGTGGGGAATTCTCGATCCGTATTTAACAGTGCCAGTAACAGGGCTTTTAATTCTGCTAGCTGTGCCGTGCAGTCTCCTAGAGATTGCGTTTTTGTACAACTCAGATGGAACTTGCCATCCTGCATGCTTCCTTTAACGATAGCACATGTGGCGCTGTATTGTTGTTTATTTCCTATGGCCGGCTGAGCAGATCCGTCAGTGTAAATTATATATTCATACTGATCCAGAAGCATTATTTCAATTGGGAGAGGATATTCTTGTTCGTATTGCAGAAATGCTTGTGTCTTTAGACTTGGGTCGTACCTGTATTCTACATCTGTTGCAGTAAGAGAATTAGCCCATTGTATCCATCTTGGATGTAAGGCTTTACCGTTGGGAAGGCCTGCCTTTGTCGCAGCCGCTAAGGCTGGAACCGTGTTAACGACAATTATTCGCTTCCCTTGAGCCAGTGCTCTTTCTCTCACTGCAGCAGTTTGTACTGCTGTTAGAATTTTTTCTGTTGATGCGAAGCGCATCTCAGCATTTGTGTACAAATGTGATTTGTATGCTAGTGGTACTGTTTCACCTTCATTATATGTTAGGTATGTGTACCCTGATTGACCCGCAACTATACGGATCACCAGGTTGCGTACGTTTACGCGTGTCTAAGTGTTTGGAAGCTATCATGTCAGCTTGTTAGGAACGAAGAGTATCTGTGTGTTCCTGTGTCCACTGTCTAACTGAAAAGTCAGGTTTTATTAAATCGTAGAAAGGTTTTACTCTTTCTGCGTAATCCAAAATGTATGTTCTTCCGAAATTCAGGAATCCCAGGATTGATTGTAATTTTTTTAATGATTTTGGAGGTTGGAGCAGCACACACTTTTCTAAAAAGTTAGCTGCTGGACTTTTCCCTTCACTTGAAAACTGATATCCTAGAAAAAGGACATTAAGGTGGGCTATTTTTGATTTTTTAAAGTTGAATTTGTAACCCTCTGAGGCAAATCCTAAAATTATGGTATTCACTCTGTTCAAGTGTTCCTCTAGGTCATCATCCGTTAGATAAATATCATCCACATAGGACAATGCCTCTTCATTCAGATTTTGAAGTAATTCAGTTACTCAGGCTGAAAACAACCCCGGGCTGTTCTTATACCCCTGGGGGAGTCGAAAGAATTGACGCTGTGAGCCTAACGCGGAGAATGCGGTTAAATACCTGCTTTCAGGTGCTATATTCTGGCAGAAAAATCCATTTGAGATGTCAAGCGTAGTTTTGTATTTTTCCGCACAATTTTATTCATTAATGCGGCACTGTGTGCATTTTGTACTGCAAATATCTTTGTGCAAGTGTTTAAATGTCTGTAATCAAAAACTAGACAATATGAGTTGTCCGGTTTCATTACAGGAAACAAAGGATTGTTCATTTGAGAGGTGCAAGTTTCAATCACCCCTTGGTATTCAAGTTAATCTAAGATCTCCCTGACCTGTTTTTTAGCTTCTTGCTTTATTGGATACTGCCTCTGTGCAGCCAGAGTATTTTTTAATGAAATTATGTGATAGGTTGAATCCTCATCCCATCCAACCTGGTTTTTAGGTCTCGCGTACGCAGCGAGCATGCGCTGCCTAGGAGGACCTTTAGCCGTCGTTCAGCTCTTTTTCAAAGCACATACTCGTGCTTGTGGCGGCATACACCTTGCGGGAGTGCACAGCGGCGCGCCACAAGCACGAGTATGTGCTTTGAAAAAGAGCTGACTGAGCGCGCACGCATACACGCACGCACAACTCCCAGGCTTGTTATTCGTCTTACAGAAAAGACCAGCTTCAGTGACTTCTGGCAGCAGCGGGCTCGCGCTTGACCGCAAGCTGTCTGTTTTCACTGTCTGTGTTGAGAAACATTGAGAAGAAATTAAATCCAGGCTCCAGGAAAACACGAGTATGGTAATATGGATTTTCTCTCTTTTTATTCAGGATCCAGCAAAGGAACAGACATCATGTAGCTCAGGTACACAGTTGAATGCCCTAACGGCATAACGAACACACTTTTATACAATCAATGCAATTCAAAGGAATACTCACCGCGAGCCCCCAAACAACCATAACATCTTGAAGGAAAACAGGAACACGCCGATAAATAATGCGCATGTCTTTCTCTTGCCAGTTAAGGGAAAACAAATATGACGCACACACGCTTGAGTCCGCGGTAAACAACGTCGCGCTCTCGCGTGTATTTAACACTTGGTGTGCTCCGATTTTCTCCCACTGTTTCCAGACACCCTTCGGTGTTCTCCAATATATCGCCCTTACCTGTCTCTGATGTTGGGATAGAGTCTGGCTCTCTGTTGTGTGCCTGCTTGCGTCCTCCCCTTACCATCGATTCCATGTTGAGACACTCTGCATGTGTCTGTCTATACTACCTTTAATGACCTACGCACCATCAAAAACATTCTCACTTGAGCATTGATGTCTTCACGTTAGGGGTTGGATGTTTAGAAAGGATTACAAAGGCAATATTTGGGCACTTCCCTGAGCTGTACTTTCTTCTCTTAATTATCATTGTAGGAGAGTAGGATCTGCCTCTTATGGTTACCCCCACTTTTTGCTGGTGTATCACTGTTTTTCGACTTTAGTCTGGCTGGGGCCCTGCTATCCAGGAGCCCAGCCTCACTGCTTCCTCTCTAAATTGATTCCCTGTACCTTAAGTACACTTCATATTGGATTCAGGGGTGCCCTTATAAGTCCCTAGTATATGGTATACTATGTACCCAGGGCATAGGTACCCCAGAGGCCTACCAGTGGTTGAAGCATGTATTGTGCCACCCCTGGAAGGCCCTCCAAAATGACACCACAGGACTGCTACTGCAGCCTGAGTAAGGTGGTGCATGCACCCCTTAGAGAGATATAGGTTCACTATATCTCACCTATCACTGCACATAGAAACCTATCAGTCACCCCTATGGCAGGCCTTATCAATCCTAAAGGCAGGGTGCTTGGTTTTATGTGAGAGGGTGCCCATGCATGAGCAGAGCCCCTCTGCAGCCTTCGGAATCTCCTCTCCTGGGTTGTCTGTGGTGCAGCCTGACCATATACTCTTAAGTGCATTATATCTAAACGGTAAATGCTAACTTTGGGATGGCTGCACGGAAATATGTCGTGTTTGGTGTCAAACACCTTGGAATCATACCCCCACACCAGTAACTGGTATAGGAGTATGATCCCACCCTTCTAGAGGGAGAGACGTGACAGCACCGGTATACCCGGTACCACCTAACCAGAGCCTGGCATCACAAAATGGATGCTGCAGCCACAGACACGAGTCTGGCCTCCTGCTGCTGACCGAAACTCCGGCAGGGGAGGCCTGGACAATAGGTTTCCTGTCTCAGGGAAGTGTTACCACCTCCCAGACAGGCCTTAGTGGATCAGGGCTGGGTGGGTGCACTCCAAGAGTGCTTTGAAGTCCTGCACTGGGGGCACATTTGGTGTCCTCGTGCATACCCCAGTTCAAACCGGTTGCAGGGGCTGCCAGCCCCTGCTCTGGTGCGAAACTGGACAAAGGAAATGGGTGTAGCCACCCCTCTTTCCAAACCCTCCCATAGGTGGGTCCCCAGAGTTAGTCCAACCCCCTTCTTTAGTATAAGTAAGGGAACCCTGGCAACAGGACTTTAGATATCCCTGGACGAAACTCTGCAACTGAATCCTGGAACTTCGACGCTCTACTCAAGACTAGAGGACTGAAGACATCTCCTTGGGGTCAAGGAGTGACTCCCCTGCTTGGCAGGCACCAACGAAGCATTTGCCGGTCTGCATCTCCGAAGCTCCCGCCGGACTCCGAAGTACTTGCAGCCCAGGAAGAGGATTTCCAGACCTCTCAGAGGCCGACCCGAGTCCCCAGCAAAGCTGAGACCTGCAGCCCTCGTGAGTAGCGTGGAACCAGAACTCTTGGTCACCGTGCACATTTGCTAGTGCATTGACTTCTCGACAACTCTTGAAGTCCTGCTTTGGGTTACTCGTAGCCCAGGCCCCGAGCACCATTTGCACCGAAGATTGTGAGCCTACACTCCACGAGTGTTCCGTGGGCCCGCTTCCTGCATTTCCGCTTGGGGCTCCTTTGCGATCCCTGGTCCGTCGACTGGTGGGTCCCTGTGAAGGCAACTCTGATTTTCTTTGGGCGTTTCTGGTTGCTCCAGACCTGCCCTAACTCTCCACCAAGTGGTGAGTCCCTCAGACCTTGCTGGTCTTCTCCGAAGCATCTTTCTCCTTTCTGCATGGGTTGCTGTTGCCAAGGCTTGTTGTGTTCAATCTGGACACCAACACTGCAGCACTCGACATCCTTCGTGGAACAGCTCGAATCCAGCTCCTGGTCATCGTCGACGCCTCCTGGTCCTCGTGGCTGAAGAGTCAAGCTTCACCTCTTTCACCTGAAGCACCCGACATCGGTGGGCATTCGACTATCGTGCCCCTGGTCACTGGCAAGTGACCCAGACTCTGTCCCCTCTGCTTTCAGGTTCTTCTCATCTCCGATCCAGGCTTGGATCTCTTCGGACACTTCGCATCTTCCCGGCAGCAGCACTTCGTGGCAGGCTGCCATTGAAAACGACGACGCGACCCGACCCGACACCATTTGACACCTATGCACCCGGCTTCCCTGGGTGAGGTAACTCGAGTACTCCGGTGCTCCCGTGGGTGTTGACCCTAGAACTGTCTAAGTCCAAGAGGGTTTGGTCCTAGTCCATTTCTAAGTGTCCCTAAACTCTATCAGGCACATGCATCAATGTTCAAGATTGCGAATCTTAATTAGCGAATTTTAAAGATTCGCAAATAAAGATTCGCAAAAACAGATGCAACAAAAAAATTGCGAAAAAATAAAGATTCGCTAACAATCGCAAAAAATACTGCGACTTCGCTAATTGCGAATTCGCTAATAGCGAAATCGCAATTAGCGAAGTCGCAATTAGCGAAGTCGCATTTTTGATGCATCTTGATGACATCAGAACCAGGAAGTGAGCAGCACAAGCCCCATTTCCAGTGCACAGTCAGAGGGAGAGGAGGGAGCTGGCTCTGGGAGCTAAACAGCAGTGGGATTGAGCGATTGGATAAACCTGATATCTGCAAGAAAATGGAAAGCTCACAAACAGCAGAGGACAGCCAATCAGGCAGGAAGCGGAAAATGAAATTTTCTGAAAAAGAAATTGACACACTCATTGAGGGAGTTGTCCACAGCCATGATAAGCTGTTTGGGAAACTATCATTGAAAGTGGCAGAGCAGGAGAAAAGAAAAATATGGTTCCGGATCCAGAACCGGGTGAATGCCAGTGGGGTGACACACCGCACCATCGATGACCTGAAAAAAAGATGGTACGACTTGCGCAGTCGGGCCAAGGTGCGCATAGCTGCCCGTCTGAAGGAAGCAAGGAAGACAGGAGTGGGAACACCGACAGACACTGGGAACACTCCCATGGAGGACATGGTTGAATCCACAATCCAGCCTGAAGCTGACACAGCTAGACACGTCAGGAGCAGCAAACACATCTGAAGGTAAGATGACTGCATGTTAACATTGACCTAAATTATTAAGGTAGAACATCACCCCAGTACAGCACAAGTGCACACTTTGAACATCCAGTACACAATGTATCCATGAAGGGAAGTGCATTATGGGAGATGTAGGCAGGTCAAGCAGTTACAATGTCAAACACACAAATAGGAAAAGAACAACTCAAAACAGTGAATATATTCCCAATTTAATGACAAAGCAAAAATGATCACTGTGACATGACATCCCAGACATAAATTAATGCTGTTTTGCACTGTTAAACCTTACAGATGCAGAACGTGTAGAAGCTGAGGATAGTGACTACCAGGACATACAGGACACCAGCGCAGTTGAGGATATGGACACACCGGTTTTGCCAACAAATCCATCCAGTGCCCCAAACACACGCAGGGCAACTGTCCCACCACTGGTCACCATGGAGTCTGATGATGAGGCAAATGCAACACGAGTCCAGGCATGGCCCAGCCACATCCATCCCAAATCCACAAACACAGGTCCGCAGAAGTAATGTCAGAGTCCGGCATAGAAGAGCTAGATCACTCAGAACACAGCAGGAGGAGCAACCAAATGATGTCTGGGGTGGTCTTGAGGGACAGATGCTCCGCATGCAGCGCCTGCAGACCAAAAACACACGTTCAGTACAGATACAAATTGGGAAGATGGCAGACAACATTGCAGTACTGTGCGATAGTGTGCAGCAACTGACCAAGGTTATGCAGGAGGGACATGTATCCCAGAAAAGACACCATCGTCAACTAATGCAGCACCTCAACATCTATGCGAAATCCAACAATAGGCTGGCCACAACAACTGCACTGCTGGCACGTAGGTCTGTGACCATGCAAACAGAAATGTGCCATTGGAGCGGGGATGTGGCGAAGGCACTGGACCAGGTAACCAATGCAGTGGAACTGCTGAATGCTACCACAATTGCGGCCAACATGTCCACGCATGAAGAGGGTAGTGAGGGGGCCTCAAGCTTGAGTAGCATAGCTATGCCAGTTGCCACTGCAGGAAGACGCAACACATGCAGCAGTACCCCCTCAGCTTCCAACATGAGGGATGAGGATGCTGGCTCTGACAGGCGTCTGGGTGTTCGTGGGAGAAAGCGCTAGACTGCTATGTACAATGACATTCCGATATGGTGATGTAACCATGGATGTGATCGGACCTTTTGACTGACTTTATTTCCAAAACACTTATGTCCATTACTTAAGAATCCTGTGCCACTGGCCACATTGAAATTGTGCTCTGACACTCATGCCATATTTTCTTTGAATAAAACGTTCTGTGATTGTAATATACACTGTTTGTGTCATCATTACTCACCTCAGAAATAGTTCTGTGTGATGTCCAATCTTCTCCTGCGCCCTTCTGCTGCGCTTGCCCCTTGTGCTGCACGGCGGTGTGGCACTTGCTGGTTCTCATCCTCCGAGTCGCTTTCAGACACCTCGATTTCCATTCCTCGCCTCGTCGCAATATTGTGCAGCATGCTGCTACTATCTTGCAGCATTGTTCAGGGTTGTATTGGAGTGCTCCACCGGTCTTATGGAGGCATCTGAATCGGCTCTTCAGCAGCCCAAATGTGCGCTCTATGATGTTCCTTGTTGAAATATGTGCTGCATTGTACCTCTGTTGGTTGGCAGTTGTGGGATTGAGGTAAGGCGTCAGAAAGTAATTACGCAAGGCGTATGCGCTGTCACCTGCATGTAGGTAAGCAAAGGGTCAGTGGCAGTTTGACATTGGCATACGTACAATGACTATGAGTATCAATTAAACATATTTACCGAGCAGATGTGCCTCTCCAAATTCTCCCCTGCAAGACGGGTGTGAATGCCACTTTGCCTGAAAATATATTAATCATGTGCACTCCCAGGAAATTGCGCCACAATATCAGTGATTATGTTTTTGGCATTGCAAACAACCTGAATATTAAGGGAGTGATAGCATTTTCTATTTCTGTATATATATTCCTGTGCTGCAGGGGGTCATATTGCCACATGTGTGCAATCAATGCAACCTATAACATGTGGGAAGCGAGCTATCTGGTAAAACTCCTGTTTTGTTTTTGCAAGGTCATGTGCGGTGGTGGGGAAATTGATGTGTGAGACGATCCTGGCCATCATGGCATCAAGGAATGCTTTGAATATTCTTGAAAGTGCGCTTTGCGACACACCTCCAGCTACTGCAATGACCCCCTGGAAGCTGCCTGACGCCAGTAGGTGTAGGCAACATAGGACCTGCACATGCGTTGGGATAGCATTAGTCCTACGTGTCTGTCGTTGCAGTATGGGATCCAATTCATTGATCAGGTCATGGATCATTGCTGCATTGAGCCTATACTTATCATATATCTCATCCTCTTGCTGTCCTAGCAAAGTTATTCGGACTCTGAAGATGCGCTCATTAATTCGCCTCCGTCTGTGTCCAGCAGCCAGCAGCCTCATCCTCCTCGCCATCAGGTACATCCCTGCCATTGTGAGATGTGGTAGCTCATTCTGGGTGTGTTTCAATGGGTTTAAGTAGATTTTCAGCTGTATCTGATTTGCACTCATGATTACCACCTGGTTGTGATCCTTCTTATTTAGCACTTGCAAAATTGCGAATTTCTGGTAATTCGCAATTTGTGATTTTTCATGCATCTATTTAGCGAATCCTTATTTGCGAATCGCTATTTGGGGACGCAAATAGCGATTCGCTAATACTATTCGCAGATTGTTTAGCGATTCTTTAAATTTGCGAATTCTTGTGTTTTCGCTATAATGCAGTTCATGCATTGCGACACAGTATTTTGCGATCGCAAAAGCCATAATTTAGCGATTCGCAAATTTTGCGAATTTTTTATCGCTTGATGCATGTGCCTGTATAACTCTTACCGCGACTTTCCCATAGACTTTAACGGAGCTCGCGGCTGTGTTCACACTCTGCACACAGCCCCCGTGGGTCCCCTGTGTCACTACCTTGGGTGGTTCCTTGGGGTCCCAGCGATTCTACAGGCTCTAGGCCTTGTGTCTCCTCAAGTCGTGGTTCTTATACCACTTTCTTAATATATGGTTTGGTACGCCCCTAGGGCTAATCGTATATTGTGCTAATTTACTGTGCTATTTGACTTGTAACTTGTGTACTTTGACCTCTATCATAAAGAGACTAGTGGGTAGTGTTTAGTAATAAATACATATATTTTATATATATACCTGGTGTGGTTCTCCTTTCATTTGGTCATTCATGAGCTTATAACTGGTAAAACAAACAGCTTAACACTCCTTCAAGACTTAGCCTGAAGGCTGCTCTCCATAGCTACCACTAGGATAGATTTCAATAAAGGTTGTCTTTAAACCTATCATCCATAAAGGTCCTTTGGACTGGTGCAAGGTGCCCACTATAACTAGTGGACAGCATATGCCAGGCCAACTTCTCACAATCATTACTAAGTATGAGAGCTCACTGGTGACAGACAACCAGTTATAACATTGGCATGAATGTTTTTGTTCTGTAACTACCCCCAATTCTGCAAGAAAGACTTTGCACGAGGCAAATGTAGATACAGTTTTTTTAATTTTGTGCCTTCATACAGAGATGCCTCAGTAAAAAGGAGTAGGCAGTGGTGAAGAATCTCCTCCCAGCAGTACTCTCCGACAGCTGGCCATAGAAGTTTGATAATAGTCCTAGCATCCAAATGTCTCTCCTTTGCCAATCCATCTTGCAGATAGCGGCAACCTGTCCACAGGGGTGTTTGCTACAGTGCCGTACCACCACTTTGCTGTCGCAGACAGCACTTGAGAATACTGAAATGTTAGGCTGCAGCTCTTACAATGTGCGTTTTTTTAAACCATAATTGTGTTTGTATGCACACTGCCAGCCCTCCAGGCTCTAGAGTCTAGCAAATTACACGAGGAGAGGGCTGGGCTGAACCACAATCCGTCTGCAGACTGCTTATGTACACTGCAGAAGAGGATTGCACATGTGAGAGGGAGTCGTTCCATCAATCCATAGCTGCCGTGTTGCATGTGCCAAAGCAATACAGCTTGCCAGAAAAAGGTGTCTGCCATGGGGCGCTCTTCAAACAACCTGCCAAAGTAGAAGGGTTAGGGTCCCAAGCCTATCCCGCTTAGGGGCCGCATCTCCCTGCTCCCACCCCGGTTGCTCCATTTCCTCTTTCCAGGACTTCCAACTGCTATTTAAAGTAGAGAACAGACAGCAGATAAATTAATGCAAGTAGAAATAATGTTTTTGAAGTTGAAAGAGGGAATTGGATGAATATGTGTGTGCGTTGCATGCTTGTGAATGTGCTTGCTCTGGCATATTTGTGGTGTTTTATGAGGGACATGCATGGCATGGTGGTGCAAGCTCATGGTAAAATGCTGGAGCTGGCACATGAAGACAAACAAGCATTGGCATAGCCAATAGGTCTCGCCTTTGGGACCTTCTAAGTATTTAGTTATGCAGCACAATATCCTTGGTGCAACAACATCAACTGTTGCATGGCTAAACACTTATAAGGTCCCAAAGGTGAGACCTATTGGCTATGCCAATGCTTGTTATATAATGCCGGGGCCAGGGCTACCGCCCACTCCCAGTGCATATGTGTATTTTAAAGATTTGGGAACCGGGTCGGAGAAGGCTGGTAAGCTTACTGTTTCTCCCCTAGGGCAGTCCATGACGAATGCTGGCGACCAATCTTGTTCAGCTAATAGGATGTCCTAGCCAAACGTCAGGTTCTCCCAAAAGAGACCTCTAACTGTCCTGCATTTGTCCCCCTCCATTTGGAGTGTTATTTCATACAATTTATGTGGGACACTTACCCTAGTATCAGGTGTTTCCACCGTGATATAATCATTCAACTCCGCTGTCACCAGAAATTCCATCAGGTTCTGGCGAGCTATTGTTACTTCTGCCGCACTGTCTAGCATCGTCAGATCACATTCCCCGTTCAACAGTCGAGTCCTCAGAATTCTGGGCATGTCTGATTTTTAGACCTGCAACCTTCTCCTTTTTGAACTGTGGTTTTTGTTTTGGTTTATCTTCTTTTTTGGAAGTATAGTCTTGAGCGTGCTGCTTGTCTCTGGACTTTGTACGCTCTTCTTGTCTGTCTGACTGTCCTTCCCTCTCGGAGTTTTTCGTTGAACCCTGAAAGGAACAAGAGGAACGTGTATCAGTATCCTGATACCTGTCAGGTTTCCTAATATTGTCCCTATTCCTAAGGTTATACCTCCTTTCGGAGGGCTCCTGTGGAGGAGATCTACCTCTGGATTGAGATCTGTTTTCTTTAACTTTTTGTTTTTTGTTATTGTCCCACTTCTTTTTAGAAGAAGCAGGTGTCTGCTTGAAAGTGTCCTTTTCGGAATTACTCATTAGTTGAGGTTTTAATGCTTTCCCACCCAAACTGTCTCTGCCTACTTCTGCATACGCAGTTTCAATTATTTTATGTAATTCATATTCCTGTTGTAAAGGACTGAACTCCCTTAGGCGTTGACGGATTGCCACTGATGCTGCCTCCCCTTTAATATTTGCTAGTATTATAGCTGATACCTGGGCGTAATTACCTAGTAATTTCATCCCTAAGTTCAGAGCCGGTTCTGCTCTGTACTCATTTTGTATTTGTCTTAATACATCTGGTATTACTGCTAATGACGGGATACCATGAGTTCTGGTATATATGGCAGCGAAAACTGTACCCCAAGAGGTACAATCCTCTATCTGTGGTGTTATCCCCATGGGCAAGCAGATTTTAAGCATTCTGTGTTTTTCATAAGGGCTGGTATTTGGGAATACTGCTTCTAGCTGTGTTATTTTCTGAGCTACCCAGAATGGCATTTGTTCACGTTTTGCGGGCATTATACCCATTACTGCGTGTAACGTTTGTGGTGTTATTTTAGTTGCTGCATTTTGAACTGGAGATGTATTTGTTGTAACTGTTGCCGGCTAGACTGTTAGTGTCCTCATGACAAACTGGGTCATGTTTCTGTAAATTTTTATTAATTCTTTGTGAAGTATAAGTAAATCTCCTGCTGGCATTGTTTCAATGTCAGGATATGGTGTGTAGGCCGCTAATATTGGCAATATCGCTCCTTCTCTTCCGTGCGGTCCGAGTCTTACTTTACTTCTTGTATGGGGGAGGGCGCCTTTAAACCAGTATAAGTGTTCCTGGTATGTGAGCGGAACTTCAATCTCCTCATACGAACAATATTCCGTTGGTGTTTCATCTTCTATGTAGTAATGACATGTTTTTGTTCTTGCATTTGCTGCTGGGAATGTAACCCACGAATAAAATACCTCTGTTCTGTATGATTCGGGTGCCTCAATCACGAAAGCTACTATGCCACCCCTAGGTGTTAGACCATGCGCAAGCAGTTTCAGGATGACTGCATTTCTAACATTTGCCCCAATATGTATTGCGTTTGCATCTTCCTCGTCTTCTGAGAGGGGCAGTGGTTGCTCTAGCGGGTCTATGTCCTGGTTAGTCATTGTGTTTAGAACACGTAATAACTTTTCAAGGGAACTAAGATAAGGTGTTTTGCACAATTTAGGAACTAAGTGTCCTTCAAGCTTGATTAACCAGCAGCCAATAAATAGGATTTCTCGCCTACTCAGCTGTGGCAGAGTTTGTGCCCACCCACTCCAGACGTCTCTGGTGTTTGTGATTAAGGGTCTCTGAGAATAGCACGACTGAACTACTCAGATTCTACTGTTAAATAAGTACCCAACCAACGTTGGTGGCGCCATGTCGTGTAGTTCCTATAAAAATACTATATAGGATCTGCGCCTTCGGACAGCATACACTGTAGGATTGGCGTCAGACTGATTCCGAACACCCCCACCGGGTATGTTGGCCTGTTGTACCAACTAGCTCACAGTGCCACTATAATCTCCTCTTACCAAGGAGAGAATAGTTCTTGGCAACCATCGAACATGACAACCCTGATCCCTCAGGACCGTGGAAACAATATACTAATTTTCGCTCAGTCACTCGTGCTTACTTAGTCTGTCTCAGAGATATACACAAAATAAACAGGCTGGGCGTTTTCAATAAGTATTTATTGAACAGTTGTTATTCTGGTGTAGAATAGATGAGCTGCAACAACCATTATACAGTATAAGATATAAATGATTAGCAGTACTATAAAGGTAAACGGATGGTATAGCTCTACCATCTTACAATAATCATGAATACATACGAGTATATAAAACACATGATAAACAGATGCGTACTCCTACGATGCCTTCCTAACTAGATGTACCTAAGTGTACCTAGCATGTGTGTGTTAAGCCAAGAATCACTCTAGGATTTAGTCAACCCCATTACCTGGAGTGAGAGTCTGTGGGACCCCATCCTGGTCTCGAGTTGGACACCCCGCGAGGGATGCTAGACCACTGCGAGCTAGAGTGTCTGCAAGCAGGAACCTCAGCGTCTCGCGTCAGTGTGTCGGCCGGGAAGTCTCGGTCTCCTCTGCTCTATCTTAGCAAGATGTGATGTATATATACCCATAGGTCTCCCCAGGTGTCCCTCCTTGCTGTATTACTGTGTCGGCCTAAGGATGATGTCGGGCATGAACTTTATACAAAGATATTATACAGGAGATGGTCGTCCTGCTGTGCTTCCAAGAATCCTCATGCATAATGTATGAGGTTTCGAACTAGGGAAAACCCGCGTTCTGAATGCAGTGTTGTATCTAGGTAAAAGGTCAGTCCCTCTAAACCATTATAAGTGTAATGTAGGGAAGAATATAGGTGAAGGGTAATGAAGTTACCGGGGCCTATATTATGGTACCTATATGGAATATAACAGTAGGTCGGCAGAAATCTGTTTTTGTGGTGCCAGGGGCTCATCTAAATACTGAATTCAGGGGAGTGTAGGGTAGTAGCCAATGAGCTACTGACCCCTGGGATCACTGCGCCCCCTATATGATCACTTCCTGTGGTAAGTGGGCATAACCCTGTCCCAGAGTTCCTAAGTTTGCCATCACCAAAATGGCCAACTCTGAAAAGTCGTATCCACTTCAGGTAGCCCACCTTAGGGGTAGCACTGGCCTGAGGGTGGACACGCATACCTGACTATCTGATTTTCCCACCTGTCCAGGTGCCAAAGGGCTCTGGACAAAGGGGGGTCAGCATCCTCTTCTGTGAGGGAAGCCAGATTTGCATGCCTAATGGCGGTGGGCTCTTTGAAGCTCTCTGCCTTGGAATACTAATTCACAGGTCATCCTGTGGGAGGGGGGTGTACCCACTCTCTGCCCGAGCAGGTTTTGTTTCTGTCCTCCTGAGAGCAAAGGCCCTCACCCTTAGGGGGGGGCGGGGTCAGAAACTCGTCTCTGGTGGCAGGGTGGGGAAAAACCAGTCAGTCAGCACATCAGTAGCTGGTAGGTTTTCAGGGGGCACCTCTAAGGAGCCATCTGGATCCATGTTTAATATATGCAACACTGGAATCAGAGTGGGTGTATTAATACGAGATGTTTGATACCAAACATCTCTGGTTTCTGTGAAGCCATCATGTAGCTGGGGAACTCGATTTCACCAGTGCCCATCACTTGCTTTAAAATGGCTTTCCTGGTCACTTGTACTGGCAGTAATGGAACTGACCAGCACAGGGGCATATCTGCTCATGCAGGTATGTCCTCACATGTAAAATAATACACCATGCCTTAGGGCTGTCAGGCCTGATGCAGGGGTGACTTACAAATATTACATGCAGTGGTAGGGATATGGCACACAGGGATGTGTGACATGTCGTGTTTTCACTTTTGTCTGCACCATTTCACGCAGCCTGCAATGGCAGTCTGCATGAGTTTGGTGAGGTGTCCCTTAGGGTGACACAATACATGCATCAGCCCTAAGGGACCCTCTTTAGTACCTCAGGCCCTAGGTACAGGGGTACCATTTACTAGGGACTTACAGAGGGTGCTAAAGGTTTTGCCAATTGGGGGAACTATTGCACAGTTTTTAGGGAGAGAGCAGTGGTACTGGGGACCTGGCTAGCAGGGACCCAGTGCACTTCAATCAAAGTTGCACCAAATACCAGGCAAAAAGTGGAGGGTACTGCAACAAGAACCCAGTTTCCTGCAAAAGGTTAAAAGGGTATGTTTTTTAACCCAGTCTTTTGTTTTCCTAATGTTGCTAAAAAGTGTTTGTTTGGGTTGAAAAACATTATTATTAGTAAAGCCAACCCCAACCATTGTGTTATGTTTTAAACCCTGAGTTTGTACTTCTCCGACCAAACATTCTTAAAATATACCGTCAACTAGCATGGATGACCCGTGACTCCTACACCTTGTAATCCTCATTGTCTTGTGTAACCTTTCTTAGAGAATGATTTACATATGTATGGCTCATTGTCTCTATATAATGTGTGTGTGATGTAAAGTGCTCTGACACCCTACACTAGTATGAGTAGCGCTATAAAACAAATGACATGCATGTGAAAGAGGGGCTATGGAGAGATGAGGGCACTGTTGGAGGTGGTAGTGAGGGAATCAGTGGAGAAGGAGGTCATTGGGTGGGCGCTCACAAAGACTGTCTCACCGGGCGCCACCAGGGCTAAAGCCGGCCCTGCTTTGAACGGCTCACCTTCGGTTCCCTCAGCACACTGCATTTCATAGCTGCTGCTTCAGGTCCTCAAAGGCCCTTCTTACACTCCACAGTCCCCGTCACTTTCCTGAGTTGTTTCTTGATGCTCAGGGCTGTCAGCGGAACTACTGTGGTTGTATAGTTGGCCACAGAGGCCCTGTAGTGCCCGGTGACACCTGGAAAGGCTCGTACATGTCAGAGTTGTGGGTCCCTCCCAATCCAGCCTCATTGGAATCTTTGCTTAGACTGGGAGGATCTTCCTTTTGCCAAAATGGTGTCCAAGTCCTACTACTGGAGACTGGCCAACTTAGCGCTTTCATGATCAGTTTCGTCCTCTCTATCGGCGCCAAAACACCTGCTGCAGGTGCTTCAGACGGCGTTACGAAGTACTTAACTCAGCAGTGTCCTCAAGGTAAACACGTCCAGCTCTTCAAGTCCCAACGCGTTGTTGACCAGGTGCTGTAAAGTGGAGAGAGCATTTTACAACACAAAGGCCCTTACCTATACCTGGTGTAAGCGTTATTGTGTCTTCTCCAGTGGCGGCTCCTCCGCTATGGCGGGGGAGCGTCGCCCCACTGCTCGTTTAGCAGTGCAAAATAAAAATAAAATGATAATAACAAGAAGTTATTGTCATTTTATTTTTAATTGCGGGACTCCAGCCAGGTGTGGCGGGACAGAGCTGGGCTCACCACTGTCAGAGAGAGCAGGAGTGGTTAGCACTCCCTCCCTAAGTGCGCATGATGGCTTGGCTGGCTCTCCGGGGCCGGCCAAACAGTCATGCGCACTTCGCATGTTCTCCACTGGGCTTTATTGCACAGTCCAGTGGAGGACATGCCCAGCCTCCCAGGTACTGCCTGAGCGGCCAAACAGGCTGCTCAGACCAATCACGACGCTGCTCCTGCAGCATTGTGATTGACTGGGAGAGTCCGGGAGCCTGGGTGCTTCCGGTGGCAGAGGGTA
The DNA here is from genome assembly GCA_963921515.1 of Calotriton arnoldi. Classification (NCBI taxonomy): domain Eukaryota; kingdom Metazoa; phylum Chordata; class Amphibia; order Caudata; family Salamandridae; genus Calotriton; species Calotriton arnoldi. Next base: position 424,342 of record CAWUFW010011225.1, on the reverse strand, counting down.
AGGATGGAGGAGAGACGTGTGGCAGCGAAGAAGGTAAGTTTATTTATTTTTTTCAAGCCTGCCCCCCACCCCACCACCCCTGTACAGAGGCAGCCGCCACTAGTCTTCTCCTTTGCACTAGGTGCAGAAATCTCTTGTCCACTCAAAAGTACTTGGCAGCACCTACTCACTACAATCACTACAAGTTTTTCTGGACCCCTCTCTGCCAGGTTATTGTCTGAATAGGGGGGAGTACACTTCCCTGAGTCACTTAGCCTATATCAGGTGCGTAAAACACTGGAAGTCCTTCACTCTGATCCCTTCCACCCTCTCATTCCTATGACACAGCACATCATGGACACAGCTCTCGAATGGATCATGGTGCCGTCCTCGTTCTCATGGACTGAGTGCCGCTGAGTGACCCTTGTCTAGGGTGGATCGCATGGAGTCAGTCACATCTAATAAGGTTGTTTCCGTGCTGTGTTCAGCCCTGAAGCCTGATGGAGAGGCACCCCGTACCTGGCTGTCCTCAATATATCTGCAAAGATGCGTCTCAGCCGCTCTCCCCAAAACTTTAATGGGAAACGGTGGTAAGGAACTCAGCCGATAGTTGGAAAAAACAGCAGGGTCTGCAGATGGCGAGACGTAGGCAAGCTTCCGAGCTTTGGGTACTTGGGCTGTTGTTAAAGAGGGGTGAAATAATTCAGTATAACGAGGCACCTAAAGGGGGTCCATGAAAGCAGAGATGTGAGCTGGGAAGGGTCACCCTTGACCCCGGCTTGACTTTACAACCCAGCTACAGCCCTTCCATGGCGTTGAGAGGCTCAAAGCATCCATGCTGGCCGGGTGAGTTTACAGGTGCACCCCCAAATCTAGCCTAGATACCCCAGGACTCAGACAGTGGATCAAACGCCTCGTAGATTTTCATGCTCTTGTCCTGGAAGTGCGCAGCCAGGGCAGGACCCAACTCTAAGGCAACAATAAGTGAGATGATGTGACTATGAACATAAGAAGTACCGTAAAGAGACCTAGAGGGCTCCACAGAGCTCCCAAGCTTCTGGAAACCATGAATGTGTATGTCTCTCTCTCTCTCCCTCCTCTCTCTTTCCCCTCTCTCTCTCTCTCTCTCTCTCTCTCTCTCTCTCCTCTCTCCCCCTCCCCTCTCTTCCCCCCTCTCTCTCCCTCTCTCTCTCTCTCCCCCTCTCCCTCCCTCCCTCTCCCCCCTCTCTCCCTCTCTCTCTCTCCCTCCCTCCCTCCCCCTCTCTCTCTCCCTCTCTCCCTCCCTCCCTGCTCTCTCCCCCTCTCTCTCCCTCACCCTCTCACTCCCCCTTGCTCTCTCTCTCCCTCCCTCCACCCCCTCTCTCTCTACCCCTCTCTCTCCCTCTCTCTCCCTCCCACCCCTCGCTCTCCCCCTCTCTCTCCCTCTCTCTCTCTTCCTCCCCCTCTCTCTCCCCCCTCTCTCTCGTTCTCTCTCTCTCTCTCACTATCTCTCTCTCCCCCCTCTCGCTCCCTCTCTCTCTCCCTCTCTCTCTCTCTCCCTCCCTCCCCCTATCGCTCTTTCCCTCCCCCCTCTCTCTCCCTCTCTCTCTCCCCCCCTCTTTCTCTCTCTCCTCTCTCTCTCTCTCTCTCCCTCCGTCTCCCTCTCTCCCTTCTCTCCCTCCCTCCTCTCTCTCTCTCCCACTCTCTCTCAGTCTCTCCCCTCTCTCTCTCTCTCCCCATCTCTCTCTCTCTCCCCATCTCTCTCTCTCTCGCTCTCTCCCTCTCTCTCTCCCGCTCTCTCCCTCTCTCTCTCTCTCCATCTCTCCTTCTCACCCCTCTCTCTCTCCTCGTTCTCTCTCTCCCTTCCTCCCCCTCTCTCTCCCC